>PVLD010024458.1:0-25446 GCA_004027595.1 Dinomys branickii
GTGGTTGCACCAGTCTGCATTCCCACCAGCAGTGTAATAGAGTCCCTATTTCTCCACAGCCTCGCCAGCATCTGTTATTGGATGACTTTTTCATACTGGCCAGTCTTACTGGGGTGAGATGAAATCTCGATGTTGTTTTTATTTGCATTTCTCGAATGACTAAGGATGTGGAACATTTTCTCATGTATTATGGACCAATTCTATGATTAAGTTTGCGTTGTTGGCACTCCTCAAGCAAAATAACACAAAGCCAACAGGGGCGCTGAATTTGAGAGTCCTTTCCCCTCACAGGAGGGGATAAAGAAAGAGAAAACAGAACCACAGGAGTCGGAGCAGGGCTGGGGCTGTGGCTCAGAGGCCGGGAGCTCACCTGGCGTGTGTGGGCCCTCAGGTCCCAGGCCTAGCACAAGAGTAGAATAACGAAAGTGACTGTTTGCTTTGGGATTCTGAAAATTAAGACTTAAATGTCTCAGTGCTTAGAAACAGGATGAGTTCCCAAAACTCCAAGTCAGTGACAAGAAGGAAAGTTATGAGACCTTTAAAATTTTCTCCTGCAGTAATTGTGACAAAAAGGAAATGGTCATTGTTAATCAAATACATAAAGAAGCTGCCGTAGACGCACATGAGCAAGAAAGCTACCCCTAGGGCTCTGTATCAGAAGAAAGCTTGCAGAACTAGGGGTAATGCCAATGGTTAGTCTTTGTGAAGTTTTGTCCCTGTCCCAGCTTTTGTGGAAATATAATTCAGCAAGGGAAATGCAGTCATCTCTGCTGCAACAGAGGTAGGTGTGGGGGCGGTGCAGCAGAACGCACAGTAAGGCGGAGAGGGCAATGCTCAGGGAATGGAACCCCATAGGCACATGTGTGTTTCTTTTCCTACGAAGTACCCCTGATTGGACAAAAATGTCCATTTTTCTATTACAACTTTCTAATCTAAAACAAAGTATCGATTGGGACTTCATCATTTTAGTTCCCATTTAGCAAAACTACATTCTTGCTTTATAGTTTTCTTCAAGAATCTATAGACAAACCTCACGAGATTCCAAGAAAACTGGCAAGATTCATCTTTGCTGTAGAGCCAACTTTTAGATGAAGTGAAACCATTTCCTTGTAAGCAATGCCAGCCACCTTCTTGACAAGACTGAAATGCATCTTGTATCTATCAGGAAATGCCAACCTCTTCCACGTTTTTGTCACCACTGTTTTGCTGGCAAGAAAAAAGACAAAGAAAACACAGCTCAAAACAAAGTATTGACCGAAGCGACCCCCTGGCTTGCGCAACCCGATAGACCAAAGGTAGACACAGTAAGGCTTCAGCCTAGAAACTTAAACAGATCAAAAGAACAGGCTGTATTGTCAACTCTGCCTTTCTCCTTACTGTGTTTACTTTCAGATTGCACGGGGTGTCAACATGGCAGCATTTTCAGGCGTGAGCTATTCCAGATTCAGATTTCTTGGAATCTTCCTGGTATCTACAGTACAATACCAGGATTCACAGAAGCTGGAGCACTTTCACTGTATGCTCTCCTCTTTTTATCAGTCACTCTTGGTTGAGAAATGAACTTCCCTAGCTGAGGAGCCTCTCCTGAAGAGGTAAAGATGAATTCCCATTGACTTCAGTATCACTGCTGTAGCAAGTACTGATTGGGCAAATTAATTTAAAATTGCAGTGGCCCACTGGGCAAACACTGTCTATAAATAAAGCGCTTTCTTGTTTTATCATCATAGTATCAATAACTACTCTGCCTGATATACTTATTTTACATCTTTATTTGCTTATTGTCTACCTATATGTTCTCAAAAACTGCATAAGAGCAAAAATTTTACACCCTGACCTAGAAGTTTATGACTCTTAAAAGAGGCTGCTTAATAAGCAACCATGAGAAAAATACATACTATCACTCACAACTCAAAGATGGGGGTTGAAAATTGAAACACAACAATGTTAAATAAGGTGTCCAAAATCATATATCCATTGAGTGGCAGGAAATCTAACGAAGCGATCACATACTCTCACCTCTCGCTGTTGTCCTAGTTGCCAGTAGACTTGGGTTCTTAGAACCTACTCACTTTTTGGCAACATTCTGAATTTTATGAGTAACTTAGGGACTTCCATTCTCAGATTTACAATCTAAAAAAGGATAATGACGTTAACCTTGCTTATTTCACAGGCATATTAAAATGCTATTAAAATTATGATGTATTTTACAAATAAGTCATGACTGTATTGTTGAAAAATTCAGGTATCATGAGAGATCCTACTATAAATAATAATTATGTCATTTTGATAAAGAAATGATCCAAGTTCCCTGGAAATTAGTTTGAATGCTAGCTCCATTGCCACATCAAACTTTGCAGGGAATGTTGAAGCCAAGTCTGAATCATTAACTTCCACTATACTGAGTCCAGACACCCGTAGGTAAGTTTCTCCAACTTCTCCCATTCATAGCTGCCACAGCTGGGGAGAAATTAGTCTCTAAAAATACTTTCACACAAACGGCTTGTTTTCTAGTCACTGTCTGCTTATGTTATGCTCATTCCATCTGTCAATACATGTGAGTCACACATTCGACCTTTCAGCTTCACTTGCGCACATAAATTTCTTCCAATTTCCTGTGAAACAAACACTTTTAACTCTTTAGGGTTTTGTCATTTGTACCCAGGTCATTCAGGGATGATTCAAAGAACAGAGTAAACCTTTGCCAGTGTGGCAAATTTGGCTTGAGCACTTTATAATAGGGACGGATTCTCTTTTACTCTTTGACTAATACATATGTCTTTATTTATGAGAGGAGAGGGATATACACATACATTCACTTAGAGGAGAGGTATATGCATATATATTTAATTTATATCTGTTTTTATACGCATAAGCCAGACCTGCCAGCAACTCCATGATGTAGGGTAACTAGGATCAAGCCTTATTTAAAGGGGTATCTGTACCTACTCACTAATTCCAATTGAGCCTAAGCCAGTAATTTTATCCTTTAGCAATTCATGTTACAGAGCACTTGAACCCTCCACTGAGAAAGCTACATTTATCCTTTTCTAGTGCCTACCTGTAATCAGGACTACTTTATCAAATTGTTCTAATCTATTTTTTGTTCTGAGTACACATAATAAATAGATATGTTGGCAGAAGAATGTCTCTGTTTGGAGAATTGTACTTGGATTGAGTTTAAATTAAAACTAGTTCCATGATTTAGCAAAAAACACAAAGCTCTCCCCAAAGCCTTCTGTGATGTAAAAGCACACAATGGCGCAATGACAAAACGATGGAACTGACGAAGGAGGCAAATAAAAAAAAATGTCCTTATCTCAAAAGCTATTCTTCCCTTAGACAAAAGGTGAAAAACAAGATCTTTTCTTTCATTTCCTCCTTGGTTACCAATCCCAGAGTGGCTGACGTGAAGGGGAGAGTTGTTTCCTCAAGAACCATCCACAGGCCCATGCTTTCAAACCTCCTGCAAAACAAGGCAGAGGAGACAGTCAGGTTTTGTGCTGAAATGTTAAGGACTCTCTCTCCATGTGCATTTCTATTTTGCTTTGTGTATGTCCTTCTTTGTTACTTGACAAATGTATTGACTTAAAGAAAAGTTTTGAAATGCACTTCCTGTACTTCAGATATAGATCTGCAACCTAGGGACAGACGGTGGGGGAACCAGTCACAGTTATCTGCAATATGACCAAACTTTCCTGTATGAAACTGAGATTACTGCACCTTCTCTGGCCACACACACCAAGGGCAGAACCCAGAGATTCTGACCCATGTTTGAACACACTGTTCTCTATCTCTGTGTGAGCAGGGGAAGTGGCTCTCCTAAATCATTCCAGCAGAGGGTAAAATGTGTACTTCATCCTCGGTGTGTAATTCCTGAACCTAGGTGTGATTCCTCCTGAAAATATTTCTGGTAGTCTTGTGATTGAGTCTAAAACATAGAGTGGAAAACAAACTGACTGGGAAGGTAGGAGTATATGGTCTCTGGGTCACCAATGACCTACATGTCCTCACTCATGTCGGAGCACACAGGAGCTGAAGGACGTGTTACCATAGGTGAACACACGATACCCACGGAAAGCAAAGATTTTGACTTCCTGGGGTTACTTACCTGCAAGGGAAAAGGTGACAGAGCTCCAGGTGGCATAAGAGGAAGAACAGCGCTTTTGAAAGGAAGGTGATCTGGAATCTATTCTAAACTCAACAAGTGAGTGGGTAGCTCAATTTCCTCAGCTCCACAGTGGATGTAATTAGGGACAAGTGACAATAATAACATTCTTGAATTATCGTGATACTGTCCTCTTGATCCGTCCTTGTACCCTCAATTGCTTGGTGCTGTTAAGTGCCAGGTGCTGTCAATTGCCAAAATCCCTGGTCACGCGGATTCAGTACTGACTGTGTGGTTTCTGTGACTTAGGTAGTTTTCTCTAGTCTCTGTACTTTATTTTCTCCAAAATTAATGGACCTTCCTCCAACTTTACTCAGCATTTTCATGTTGGGAATTTTTGGATGTAGAAAAGACACTTTATTATTAAGTTACCCCTAAAGAATAGAAAATCCTAAAGAATAAGCTGGTACAAACAATGGAAATGTACAGGGGATAATGAAATCCATTGAAATTATGATACTACAAGACATCACAGGGTCTATTGCAATAAGACCACGTCACTGAGGGAATACCAACAATGTATTTTCCTAAAGCTTTAAAAATAACAAGTTCAGGAAGACTTGGATTTCATTTAATATACTAAGGATGCTTACTGGCAAGAGAACATCTCTCCAGCTCCACAGTAAAGGGAAACCCTTGTGGATAAAACAGTGTGTACAAGTCCTTGGGAGCAGAGAGAGAGCCACGTGATGCCCAGTGTGAACCCAGATCTATCTAGAAGGTACAGCCATTAAGAAGACCAGCTGCTTTTCCCAGGCAACAGAACATAACCCAGAGAGATTTAGCCAGAACCTGAGAAAAACAAAATGTCCATTGAAAGGAAAACTTCCTGGCAGGAAAGTCTATCAAAATGATGACTCTTTCCAAGAAGGTGATTCAGCCATCCTCCCAGGAGGCATCTGATCCCAGCCTGCACTGGAGGACAGGAAGTGTTTCCCGGGGAGCAGCCTGTCCCTTCCAACCTCTCCTCCGAGGGCCCCACTGCACCACCAGTGAACAGCTTCCTATCTTCATGGTCTGTGATCTCACCAGGCATTTCTTTGGGGGTTCCTGACCCCTGCTGGAACTTGACATGTTGCCAGTGAGTGAGTGACTAATGGAAAAGAGAAAAGCAAGGAGGTTCCCAAATCAGATTACTGAGTAAATACCCAAGATGCCACAGAAGACCCTGTGTATTTGGCCCTCCTTGGCAGCTGATTCCAAAAGCAAATTTACTCTGCAGGTACTTGTGTTGATTGGCCTGCTGTCCAATCGTCAGCGTTTTAAACAAATATCTTCCTAAACTTTCTTTAATGATCTCTTAGTCACCTTGCACGGTTATTCTCCATGGAGGTTGAGTCAAAGAGAAGTGCCAAACACAATAACCATTTTTGCAGGCAGTTTCTTGCAAACAAGAGCAAAAGGACCTTCAGAAATTATATGATTTCACAGAGACCAAATACCATGCTATTGAACTAAAAATGGGCCACCGAAGAAATCAAAAGGGAAATCAAAACCTTGAAGCAAATGGAAAGGGAAAGACAGTTTACCAAAAGTCATAAGCTACAACATGGATGAACTGGAAAATATTAGACTATAGCCTTTTAAAGACACAAGAAATACTGGCCATAGTCACCTCATGTTTCTTTCCCTCTCAATGGATATTCCTGGAAGTCCATTTATACACTTTCTGGAACAAGACAGAATACAAAGAAATTATGAAAAATGCTGTAAAGGAATCCATGTCCACAAACTATAAACAAGAACAACTCAGAGAAGTAGAAAGCCAAGTTTCAAACATATGCAATACTTATCCAGAAATTCTCCCCCAAAATAAGGACCAATGAACCCAAACTAAATCAAATTGGCACAACTGCAAGAATGTAAATGAAAAGCTGAATAAACAATCTGAAATTTAGCTTGCAAACTGTATGTTTGCAGGCTTATTTTTAACCAGTGCATGCATTTCCACCAGATTATTCCAAAGTTAACTTAGATAATATCAAACTTCCTTTAGCTTTATTTTCTTCCACATAACCGGACAGCACGCACATGTGAAATGGAAGTCAGTGGGCCAATTAGAAAGACAGTGGTATGGCCAAGCCAACTAGCCCTGTTGCAAGTCTGACACAAGCATCTAAAATAAGAATATCTAGCATCTGCAAAGGTCTTTACATTGTGCAAAGTGGGTTACTTTCAGTCCTGATCATTTTCAAGTGCACATGAGGCTGACTTCCAGGAAAGTTACCTGAATTCACCAGAGACCCAGGAGGTTGCACATGATCCTGGGCGTAGAACATAATTTGTTCAAACCACCTCTATCTTGCAGGGTATATCAGTGGCAGCACATATGCATGTGGCTTTTTCCTTTAGCATAGTTCCACAGCTGTCCCTTCTGCTCTTGTTGTTATTTTAATAATGCACACCACCCTAAATCAGAAAAAATTCAGTCTCTGGGTAGTAAACTCCAGAGAGGAGTGCAGCATGGTTGTGTGTGACCAAGGCCTGGTGTCCAATACCCTCTGCCTGTCCTTGAGCTCCTCAGTCACTTGGTAGCAACAGATCTTTGTGCAGATCAGCCACTCACCTGTGGAAAATGTACTGTGCTGCTCTGTGAAATAGATACTCTATTAATTTACGTTAATGGTTGTTTTGAGATGTAAATGGCTGATGTTGTCCTTGGAAGCTTACCACTGACAATTAGTAAATGTTTTCCTCTTTCAGGTACTCCACAATGTCTGTATTCCAGACCCATTCATAACTCTCAGATTCATCAAAACAAATCTTCCCACAATATTTTGTCTTTCTCCAACATGTATGACTTGCAGTAGCTGGAAGCACCATCCCTATTCACTTTAGCAAACTAGGGCTCAAACCCAACCAACACAGAAATTACTTTCTCACAAAGATCTAGTACTAGAAAACCCAATGTTTATTTACAATTTTATTACAAAAACTTTTCTTATATAAGTACTTATAGAAAAATTACTGGATGCTAGCTGTACTACAGACATCTGTGATTATCACCTGTGTTACAAGGTGTTCTTGTGAAGGTACAACTGTTTTTAGGGAAACTTTCACCTGTGTATAGAGCTAAACTTGACAAAGTAGAAAAGACTGGTTGTAAAATCAGACAGAATTGGAATTAATCTTGTTCTTTCCTTTGGAACCCATCAGGCCACTTAAACTCTTTGATTCGTAGTATCCATCTCTGTGAGATAGGGTAATGAAACCGCTTTCCCACGTAGCTGTAAGGTTGGAATACATGCATAGTCATGCACATGTGTACATAGATATGCAGGGGGTGATGCATGCAGTCACAAAACGAACAGTAACTCTTATCACTAGCAGTCATGAATGCTTCAAAGGTATTGTGCTAAATGTATTGATGTCAATACATTACAACTGAATTTACCATGCTGATGTAAATCATAAACATTTGCCTTAGCTAAAATCTGTCTTTACAGTGATCGAAAGTCTGAAAGATAATTATTTCTTAAGCAAAAGGATATTTTAAAACAGAATGTGTCTTCTTCCTTACTTCTTCTCCCATCAGCAGAGAGGACTCCATCTGGTCTCAATTTTTCTGTAAAGAATAAGTCAGAATATAGATTTACGTAATAAGCCTTTAGACATTGTGTGTATCCACTGCAAATTGAAAACATTTGTAAAAGTATACCCACTGGAATTTCCAATTAGACTGTATATTGTTTATTTACTAAGAAACTTTTAAAATGTTCTATAAAGGTACGTATAATATGGACATTTTAAGTGATCAACCAAAATATCAATCCCAAACTAACTGTACTTAATGTTTTGATGAATTATTACTCCACTTTTGTAAGTAGACTTCTCTAGTGACACATTTTAAAACATAGCATAACTAAATCTGATGGGCTATTTATATCTTAATGAACTAAATCTCATCTAAATCTCATGTCAGAAGATTCTCACCTTCAGATCTTAGGGAAACTTGAAAATAAAGTAAAAAAAATGAGGCAGGCCAGGGTCTGATCGAATGCTAAGGTGCACACTGCTGTCCAGTACCATCCAATGGAAAAACAGTGGTCTTCCATGTGGATGATGGCATGTGGACCCTGAGAAACGGTGTGAGGCAGGTTCTAACTGGTTCCCTTCAAACCACTTTAATAACAGATGAGAACATGAGACAAGTGTGTGGGAAATTTGTCCCATGTGTTTCAACTGTAGAACAAAAGCAGCAGCATTTGTCGGTTTCCCTGGAGTGGTGTAGTCGTCCTGCTTCTGCAGATGCCAGCTTTTTGAGAAAGATCATCATGGGAGGTGAAACACCTGTCCTCAGTTAATTATAACTCACACCCAGACCGAGGATCAGAGTTCACAGTGAGGATCACCCAGGATTCCTATGAGAACTTGTCAGTCCAGATCCAACATCAAAGTGATGTTGATTATGGTTTTTGACCTTAAGAGAATTGTACAAGGTGCCATCACAGTGAACTCTGAGCACAGTAAAGGATTATTAGTGTATTAAAGAAATGATGTGCTTAGAAAATGACCGGAGAAATAGGCAAACAGTTTCAACCTCAGTCATGACAATGCCTTGTGTCGTGATCACACATTCTTGCTAGAGAAATTTCTGTAGAATAAAACCACGATGCTGAGACCTAGTCCATCTTATTTACTGGATCTGGCACTGTGCAACTTCTAGCTCTTCCCCGAAGTCAAAATCAACATTTCAAATTGATTCAGAATATCAAGGCCTCCGTGACAATGCAACTAAAGACACTAACAAAAGAGAACTTCAAGAACTGCTTCAGAAAGTGACAAGAAAAATGGGATAATTGTTGGAACTGAAAGGAAGGATTTCCAGGGGGATTCATGGCAATGTGTCTATGCCTGTAAATTTTTAAAATTTAAACAGTAACCATACTTTTTATCACACTGCAATTCCAATCTTTCTAGAACTTACCACGGGGTTACCTTGTAATAAGTAAATCAATAACTAAAAATGTGTTTACTACACTTGACAACCTAGTCCACCTCACAGCTTGGCACCACACCATGCTGGTGATTCATCCTGGGGAGCCCAGAGGTGAGTGACAGCTCACTACCACTGCTCAGGCTCATACTGAAAACTTAACCCACTTTTCTCTGTGTTTTAAGAAGAAGCTTAAGTGCCTCTTACAAAGCAAGATTGGAAAAGTGCTAATGAGCAAGGTACTTAGTTAGTTAACAACTAATCCTTTATGTTTAGTTTTGACTTTTCCCCTCCATGTGAAAATGTACTTATGGTAATTTTTTTTTTTGCAACAAGGAATAGATGCTCTTGTAAAACCTTGGATTTGATTCTGATCTCTGAAACTCTTCATATTTGATGCTGAATAATTTTTAAATATCCTTTTATCTTTGATTTTACAGAATTAAACTGAAGATAATAATAGCAACCATGACTGTAGCACAGATTTATATTAAAAACAAACTGACAATGTGTATGTAAAAATATTTAAAAGTACAACTGATATACCAGTGGAAATTATGATTATTTTCTTATCAGGCCAGAGTTTAGTTAATCCTGTTTTTATGAGTTGTGATGTTCTCGAAATAGATTATTTGAGAGACCCTACTTCACTATTTATCTAACTTCAGTGATGACTTTAAGTATAAAAGGAAGCAGTGTTTAGGGCTGCATACTTTGTAGATTAACAGTCACCCAAAGAATTTTGGCTTTATCTTTCATTAGGTCAATCAAATGGGATCTTTTTACTCAAGAATGTACTGATCCTCACTGAAAAACTTTCAGAATTCACTTTTAAGTTAAGATGGGGGCTACTGATCACTTTGATCAAATTAGGGTTACTCTTTGTCATCTGACAACAGATTGAAGGTGGGTAGTGCATGGAGGACACTAGGCAGGGACCTCAGACTCCGGGAGGCAATGGAAGCATTCTGCTTCCACTTCCTCCCCTCTTCCTGTTGAATCGCAGTACACTTCTGAGTCCAGCTCCGCAAGCTGATCTCCTTTCCAAAATGACAGTTCCCCAATCAGAACCACTGGCACAGAGACTGGGGATACAGCTCAGTGGAATAATTGCCTGCTTGGCAAGTGCAAGGTCCTGAGTTCAATCCCTGGTTCCACCAAAAAAGAAGAAATAAAGAAAAAAGAATCACTTGAATGGCTCCTAGAATTCCTAGTGTCTTATGTGGCACTGTAATGCTTGGTTCTAACACCTTAAGGGCAGGAACCTAGTCACACTCATTCTTCTGTCCTTTGAATCATGTTCCCTGCATGGGGGTGGAACTTATTTTCTCCCGTTACATGATACTGCTGTTCTCACGTTTCTCATATTTCTACTTACATGCACCTCACTGCCTAGAGTAATAAATGCATTTTCTTATGAGGTGGAAACGTGGCCCTGTGGGGAAGTCTGTCTAGGTATTGACTTGAAAACAGAACTGATGAGGAACCTTCTGGATTGTGCCCCTACTGGGAAAAGCTGCTTCCCTTGCCCAGCATCTTTTTCCTTTTTATGAGTCATCCTGAGTAATCTGAGGAGAACAGAATTCTAGGCATCACAGAGCGGTGTGACATACGGACCCTAAGCCTCTGGCAGCACGAGTTGCCACTCCAGTCCTGGTCTTCCTCTGCTAGGAGCAGGGCCAGACAGAAACTTAAACTCGCCCCATGGTGAAGGCCTGAGTGCTCTGACTGTCACGTCCTGCTTACATTTTACCTGCTTATACTGTCTTGCACATGACAGATGCCAAGAATTACGTTTGGAAAGAATAACACCATGTTTTAAATAATATAAATTGAAGCAGAGTGTTTTTTTATTCAGTGTAGAAACATGAATGCCCTCTGGATGTTAGTCTCCACAATTTGCTTTTTCAGTTTAAAGGGCACCTAAGCTTTGGGGTGCAGACATTTTTGGACTGTTTGTATCATTGACATATGTTATGGTGTTTAACAGGAGGCCCATTCCTTCTGGTACAGGACAGCAAAAAGAGGTTGCGGAAAGAATGTAATTCATTTTTTGATGTAGTATTGGCTGCCAAGCTAAATCTAAGATACATTAGACAGAATTGTGTTTGTTTCTTATGTATTTATATAAATTACTCCCATTATTTGGAATATCTCTGTATTTATTGTTACTTTATATCCTATTCATTATTTTCATTTTAGCTCAAATATCTTTATACATTTTCCTTTTTGAAGGTCTTCCATTACCTTACAGTCTTGTTAAAAGTCTTATGTTAGTACTACTGCATTCATATAAATTTGTTCAAGTTTTAATTTAGTATCTGATCTATCAGAGTATAAATTTCATAAAGGCAGGGACCAGATCTGCATTGTGTGAATGTGGAATAAGAAACTTTCTAATTATTTAAAAGTTAATTTTATTATGAAAGGAAGGAAGGAAGGAAGGAAGGAAGGAATGTAGAGGGGAAGAGGAAAGCTACCCACTCATGAAAGGAGAAAACTAGAAGTCACTTTAAGATCTAATTGTTTAAGTCCAAAAACTTCCACTTGCAATACCCACAAAATTCAAGAAAATATATTTCTGGGAGGGAGTGTTTGAATGATAGATTTTAATTTTCCCTAGTCCCCTCTTCATTCTGTGTGGGGAGTTACAGTAGGAAAGTAATGACACTGTACTTATCTTTAATTTTATTTTCAACTTTCTTCCAGGGCCAAATAAGTCAAAGCTTAAAAACTTTGTAAATTTAGAAATCAGCAGCTACTTCCAAAATTTCTCTATAGTATTTTGGGACCTGTGCCCAGGGTCTTTCAGCATTTGCCAGGTGGGGTTTGATCAGCCCACCTCTGGTGCCACCAGCCTGCCTGCATTTCCTGGTCCTCTAGGCGGTGCTGGAAATGTCAGCATCAGGAAGAGCCGCCAAGTTAGAAAATCACCGCGGATGCTCCACAGGCAGGTAGGGACAGGTGTCTTCATCTGCCTCCTGGCAGGTCATGTTCCATGAGAAGTCTCTGTCAAAAAGAAAAAGACAAGAAAAGAGAAAGAAAAACAAAGAAAGAAAGGAAGGAAGGGAGGGAGGGAGGGAGGGAGGGAGGGAGGGAAGGAAGGAAGGAAGGAAGGAAGGAAGGAAGGAAGGAAGGAAGGAAGGAAGGAAGGAAGGAAGAGAAAGAAAAAATAAAGAGAAAAAGAGAAAAAGAAAAGAAAACTTTGTTTGGGTACAGATTTTAAATTTCCAGTGCATTTCAAACCAAATCTGTGTGACATAGTTGATCCTTCTGCTCATGGAGACCTTACTTATACCTCCTCCCAGGACGAGGCAGCCTGCTGCTTCCCCTCCTCCTTCCTGATCATCCTCTCAGGCTCTGCTGTTTGCTACAGGCCCTGTAACTCACTCCGAGGGCTGGTTCTCTTTTCCACGTGTGCACCCTTACAGACAACACCATGTTTGCAGCTAGGAACACTGCCACTCAGCTCTGTACGCTCAGTTACCCTCCAGCCCTGGGCGAAGCTCGGGCACACAGCCATCTCTGCACAGCCATCCCAAGTTCACCTAACCCCGAACGGAACTTCTACCCCATCTCCTGGTTTGCATCCCCTCAACTGATTGAAATTCAAGATTCCAGTTCTAAGGACAAAAAGCATGGAGTCTGATGGACCTCTTTCACTTTCCATTGCTTACTTCAGGTTCAGAATATAGCCACACTCTGACCACTCATCAGAATTCCGCAATACCCCTGGCCTGAACCAGCTTCCCCTCCTGCAAGTATCAGTGAAATCACCTCCAGCATGGTACTCCTTGCTCAGAGTCTCAGTCACCATGACGAATCTTCAGACAGCAATCGAGTAATCTTTGGAAAATGTAATGCAGACCATGCCACTTTTATTTCTAGACACCATACTGGCTCTCCACTCTGCAGTTGCAGCCAGAGGCTCAGGCTCTCCGCGGACTTATGTGATCCGTCCTCGACCTCCTGGACTCCATCTCCTCCTCTCCCTTGCGTTCACCCCTTGGGGGTACACAGTCTTGCACGCTGCTCTGTAGATACCTCGGCACCTCCAGCCACCACGCTGGTGTCTCCTCTCCCTGCTGTTTGCCCGCTCCCCACAAATCCACGAGGAGAGCTCTCCTCCTGCCTCTGGAGGCTGATTGAACACCGCTTCCTCCTGCAGTCTATCCTGCATGGCCACAGTCCACTGGCCCTCCCACTGCCCCTAATCTTACTTATTCTTTCAGCACAATCCTTTCACCTTCACGTTTTATATAACTGGTGCCTTTCTTTAGGGTATTACGCACTGTGTGACTCACTCGCGACGATAAACCACATATTGCCTTATTTAAGATGGCTAGAACAGTTTCTGGCACATAGTAGGAATTTAATAAATATTTATTAAATACATGACAATTGCTGACGAAAAATAGAGAGGGGTCAAGTTTTCTTGCTACCTGCACTACTACTTAGGGTGCTGGATGTCTGTTTTTGTTTCTTTTTTTTTTTTTTTTTGTGGTACTGGGGGTCGAACTCAGGACCCTGAGCTTGCTAGGCAAGCGCTTATTCCACTGAGCTATATCCTCAGCCCTTTTTTTTGTTTTTGTTTCGTTTTTTTTTTTTTTGGTGCTGGATGTCTGAATCAATGCAGGAAGACAGGGAAATGAAGAGGTTATAAATCAGAAAGTGGGAGAGTTGGAATTGTGACTATGTGGTGCAATATGAATATCTACCTGTAAACTAAGACTGCCCCTCTAAAGTATGGGGAAAATCAGGCTTGTTTCCCAGTCTGACACTCAGCATTGGACGCTTAGGAGGCTACACCATGTGCTGCCCTCATGCCGACGGATTCTCAGGTATCCGCTGGGCATCGTGGTATCCAATTCAATCCTGACAGTAACTTAAAGGACTTGGTGGCATGAAATAGCTCCTGCTTTGAGTTGACAACTTTTTTTAACCTGTTTCTCACCAAATAGCTAAAAGTTAAAGGATCTTGTAACCTGATCCTCAGGATCAATCATTTGTTAGCACTGCTGACAAAGCAGAAGAAATCATTCTGTTCCGACTCATTTATTCTGAAACAATATAAAGAACACCCCAATGAATGAGAGAATAGGCAAGGTACGGAAGGGGTGTAGGAAGCTCTGTGCAATCCCAGGGCGCCCGGTCCTATCACTTCTGTATATTTTACAGTGTGCTCTCCTTTTATTGTTTTATGGGAGTTTCATTACATACGTGTGATTGATTCAATAACTGGCACTTGAGAGCAACTCCACCCCTTGCCTGTCCCCGGAAGTCAGGAGTGGGGCTGACATTTCCAGTCCTCTAAGTGCACACTTGTTTCTCCTGGCAACCAGCCCCACGCTGTGGGTATCTGTGCTGCCTCAACCACTAATCACCCCATTATCGCAGAAGAAGACATGCACCGCTTTGGGAACCCCAAGAGAACTGTGTACCAGGGAAAGGAGAGGGCAACCAAAATCATGTTTTACATTATTTATCAGTCCCAAAAACACAGTTCAATAAAGAGGTCTTTTGTGAACGAATGAAAGAATACTGTAAGGAAGGCAGATCCATGCTGTACTCATGCTCCTAATCAATATATTTTTAAAGTCTTTTTCTCTGTACCAACAATAACCGAATAAGGAAAGTGGAATCACAAACAGAGTAGGAAATTTCAAACCTTCCCTCTGAAGTGAATTAATAAAGAGGACAACCAGAACCACCACACAGCATCCGTACACATGGATGTGAGTCAATGATTAAGGGTTGAAACTCAAATACTCCTCCATAAGAGGAGAGGAATTGCTGTGAACAACTTTAGAAGGGTAGTAAATGACTTTACAGAAATGAATGAGCCAGAAATGTCGTGAGACAAAGATACTTTGGGCCCAAGATTTGCAGTTTGACTTTTCAGCCTTTTCCTCCATGCTGTGGGTTTAATTTCTGTTGGTTAATGGAAATTTAGTTTGAAGAATGAATAAGTTTACCTTGATCTTCAGGGGATGCTCAACCCTTTTTCTTGTGCTTCTGAAAGAGAGAAGAGATGAAGTGTCAAGGTGAAAGTCAGAAAGACCTGGAGCTACTTCTTCATTCATAACATTTAAGGAGAACCCTTCCCATTCTTCTCTCACCCTAACAATGGAACTCTTCTTTTTAATAACAATAAAAGAGAGCAATATCTCTAAAAGTACAACTAGCATAGCTGCTTTAAGACCTCCATTCAAAAGCATCAAACTAAATGTTATAAATAAGTTGAGTAGCTTACTAAGTTTGTGGACAAGATTTGTTATTATAAAGGGACATTTTCCTCCAACTAAGGTATGATTGCAATACATTGTAGTCCAAACATAAAATAGAATTGAATAATTTGCTTCAAATTCTTAAGAAACATATTTAAATATATCCAGTATACTTCTACCAAAGGTACAAAGAAACAAAAACAAAAAAAAGTACTATTAGTCTGAAAAATAGCAGATCCATAGCACTCCAAACCTCATGAAAAGGGAGAGTCTATTAAATAAATCACATTCAGATGACTGACTACATAATATGAAAATATGGTAGTGACACTGTAACTCAGAAATACACCAAGTGGAGGCTTTGATAGACCAATGAAATGAATCTAAATTGTGGAAATACTACAAAAAGTACAGTACCTTTTACTTTTACTGGAGGGAAGGGCTTCCTACGAAAGACACAAAACCTCAGAAGACTGAAGAGTGAATTACTACCTTTGTGCTCATAAAAGTCAGCACAAAGCAGAATACACTAGGAAGAGCACCAGCAAAATGCTGGATAAACATTAGAATACATAAAGAGCTATTCCAAATATGTTTTTTTAAAGGGTAGTAAATCTTTTAGATGGAAAAATTTGTGAAAACATCATTTATACAGAAAGAAAAAGACAATCCCATTACTAATCAGAAAAATACAAATGTAAAGAAATATGATATATTTTGTACATCTAAGAAGTAAAACAAATAGTAGATTATCAGAGTGGGTGCCATGACAATACAGGGAAACAGAAATATACTGTGAATCCCAAGGTGATGGGGGAATGGTTTTTCTGAGAATGTGGAATGATTGCCCTCTCACTTGTCTTTGGATGCTGTGTATACACACAATTTTCTGAAGAGACCTTTTTTTTAATCTTTTTCCAAATAAGGTAAGAAAATGAGAATGGTATATATAAAAGGAGCATTTCTCATTTTGACCCAGATGTTATTGTAGCTCCTTTATTTCAATGGTTCACATCAATGCAGTTAAGCTCTACGAAGTACCTAGACTTCAAGTTTTAGATGTTGAAGCAAAACAAAAACAAAACAGCACCGTCACAGTCAGCGGCACTCATTCTTGGGATGTGCTGTCTGTCGGGTACAGAAGACCTTCTCACAAATGCCTCTTATCCCAGATAGACTGTTGAGTGCTCCAGTGAAGGTGCACACCGAGTGTTAGGGGACTGCGGGGAGGAAGAGATTAATCACTACCATTACCACATCTTTAAAATCAATTTATCAAGATCCTAGCTTTGCAATTAAAGGAAACTTGCCAGGGAACTTAGAACAAAAAGATCTGTACGTAATTTTCTCTTCTCACCCTCTCCCCCCAGCCCATCCTACCCAGAGGGTCACATATAATCACATTGTTTTCTTTCTGCTCTTTGGTGAGACTCTGACTCAGAAAGGGGGACCAACGCTGGATACAATATCAGTCCCTTATATGGCTTCTCTTTTGCCATCTGTAATCTCAGAAACGCTGAGCAAAAAAGGTCATTCATTCAGCTGGCATGATGAAACTGTTTAGTGGGGGGAGCACATATTGAATATGTGAGTTTCTTAGACTCTAATCCTTTTCAAGGATTTGCACATGCCATCCCTTAAAAAGACAAGACGCTGTTTATGATCTCGTTTCCTAGCTGATCAACATTATACAATTTATTAAAATGTTCAACCAAGCATTTAAAAAGCTAATTGAGTAGAACAAATTAATTTTTCTTTGTCCAATAAAAAATGAAGTTTCTTCTTAATTTGTATTTATTATTATTTTAAACTAATATTGATGGAGTACCAACTAAGTTTAAAGCATTCTTCTAGCTGGGAATACAGAGATCAACAAAGCAGACTAAGTCCCTCACCTCACAGCACTTGTTCTCTCCCACAGGAAATCAAAACCAAGTAAACATAAAACTAACCATGATTTCAGATAAAAATAATGTGTATGTAGGTGGAGGGTGAGGATGGATTTAGAGGATACAAGCTATTGGCAGATAAGCTACAGTAAAATTCATTAGTATAGAAGAGATGCTATCTGAGCAAAGTTCCAAAAAGCAAAGTTCCAAAAGGGCATAAGTGATAATGAAAGAATTCGGAAGAATTATGCGGGCTCCAGCCTCTGTTGGAAGTGCTGTGAGCTGCCATCTTTGTTTACTGAGGACTGAGAGAATTCCCAGGACACCAGGCATCGGTGCTAATTCTGGAGAAATCCCTGGAAACCAGGGAGAAGTGGGTGATCCTGTAGGAAAGCTACTTTGACCAGAATGGACAAGGAGCTGCGTGATTCATTGGAAGTAGATTCAGAGAGATTAGGCCGTGTCCTGATAAGGTGGCTCCTTTTGAATCTGCTAAGGCTGCACTTGGTGTGATGGAAGCCTCTGGAGGGATAGTATCAGGAGATCCTGAGAACAGGAGTTATTCAGTGGTCTTAGCTCTTGTTTGTTGTATGAAACAAAGCAGGAATTCCCTTCACTGAGGAGACACATTGTTTCCTCTCCAGTCAGTCCAGCAGAGAAGGCTGAATGCCCATGTCATGAGTCAGAATAACTCTGAAGCTCAGTCAGGAAATTTGGGTCAAAGGACTCACCAGCCTCCAGCACCATCTCCAAGGATATATTTAGAAGTAATTTTGCTAAGTGCCCTAGGACTTTTCTGTTTGTTGAAACTCTAAGGAAGGAAACAGTCTTGCCATTGAGGAAAACATTGAAATTAATTCCAGTGGCTCTGCTGATCCGGGTAACAGGATACAGACTCCAGCCACAGCCAATTAGTCACCGCTGGGCCATTTTGAACTGAAGGTACCAGTGTAGCCATCACTGACCTGATTTGAGCATAGGAGTTCTTCACTCAACAGAAATGCTAAGGGGTTCTCATCACTCCATGTGTGGCTCTGGTTGTCCCTGTCCCTGTCCCTGTCTCTGTCTCTGTGCCTGTCTGTCTGTCCTTGTCTCTGTCTCTGTTTGTGTCTGTGCTGTCTCTCGCCCTCTCTGTAGCATAATATCTCCCTTGGAATGTCCTAAAGCAGCAGTTTCTCTAAACTATGAGATTGTCCTCATATTTGATCCAGATGGAGACAGGTCGCCCTTGCTGGTGAAGGAAAACTACCTCTAATCAGACAACTGTAACACTGAAATACCTACGGTCTACCTCCCATCTTTGATGCTCTAATTGTCCCCACTGGGATTCATTTTATTTGACACATAGAGGGTTGGTGAGGACTGAAAAATTAAATAATTTAGTCAAGGGAGGAAAAGGTGGAGACCACAAACCAAGGAAAGAAATAAAGCAAGAGCAAAGAAAGACAAATGAAGGGGGAGAAGGGTCCCTTAGGTGAGGGCGCAACTGACGCTTACTTTCTGCTCTGGAGATCATGGAGGGCTGGACATTTCCCAATCCTTCTCCAAATAAGGGACCTATCAAAGGAAGGTGAGATGAGACCCAAAACTGGGAAAAGTAGAAAAAATTAGAAAGGAGTGGAGAAATTGATGTGTAAGAAAAGGGTTTTTCTAATTTTCTTTGAGCTTGGTTCTACCAGTCATAGACTATTTCTAATCAGAATGTAAAATTATGTTTTCTTAAGAATAGAGGTTGAAGAAAAGCTTCTTTAAAGAGATAGCAATTTTTAAAAAATTACATCGGAATGGAAAGATTTTTGGTTGATCACTATACTTTAAGTCTCTGTCTTAATTATCTTTTAAATTGAATAGAAATTGATATATAGAGAGATATACATAGCTGGAAGAAAAAGCATTGTTGAATGATATCAGCTTCTGACTCAGGGAGAGATCGTGTTTAAGGAACTACCATGTTGGGGTACTTACCATAAGAACCCTGCACACAAAATAACCTAGAAGAAAGGACAAAAGTACAGGTCAACTTTAACTCAAGGTTGAGCAGGATGGAAGCATGGTTCATTCTTGAAATGAACCAAATGGAGAGGTGGTGAACAATAAAAAACATGAGGGGGAGCAATGCACCTGGTCTGAGTGTTCACACAGAGGAGAGATACACACCAGGACACCTTAGAGGAAGCAAAGGAATTTCCGTGAGATTCTCAATGCCAGAGTGACAAGCTTAGAACTGGGAATGCGACAAATGCAGAGAAGGCATTGGAGCAAGAAGCGAGACGTTTTTGAAGTAACAGTTGATGCCGTATCTGTGTTGGTCAAAAGCACTTCCTTGCTGTGAGTGTATGGTGCCTTCCTGATAATGTGTAAGGTTTCTCTGAGTTGTATGTTCATCCCCAAAAGTTTCTCCCTGTGAATTCACTAGTTATTCTGCCATGAGAATATTAGTACCAATGAAGTTTGACAATCACCAGCTTTTTAACACAAAGGTTTGTCATCATACACAGACACAAACATATAAAGAGTTTTCACACTGCCACCACAAATAGGCCCTCCTATTACTCCTTTTATTGGGCAAAGTTTATCATCTCAGATTTCCAGGAATCCCATCACCAAGTCTTCCACCTAGTTCTGATTCCACTTCTCTCCAAAGCATTTTCTAATTAGGAAGCCCCTCTACCCAGAAGCATGGCAAAGGTAGCACATATAACTGTGTCTGAGCATAGGCATACAGTGACTGTCCTATAAATGCTAGCAATCTGTTGAACACTAAAGACTGTATAAATCTTAGCAGCTTTACTGATGCTTCATACACAAGCAGCTGTTGTTTCATGGTCGCCTGATTAAATATGCTGTGAAATTTCTCCCAAGAAAATCGCACCCAACTTGATTCCAGCAAATACTTCATAACATCCCTCCTAGCAATTTCAGTTTCTAAGCAGTTTGATAGAAAGGCCTGATCAATGGCACTTTTTTCTGATGGGCCTGCTCTTGCCCTGTTGGACATGAAGCTTTTATAACACCCAGCCCGGTGCTCTAGTCTTGGCTCAGTCATTAACATTTTGAATAAAATGCATGTGACTATTTCCAAGACGCATTATGTGGATTTAAATGTGTTCTTGACAATATGTCTATGTCTCTGTATCTGTGTCTATGCCATACTTAAACCTATAGATTTATATATATACATGAGTATGTGTGTGTGTGTGTGTGTATATATGTGTATATATATATATATATATATATATATATATCTCAATAAGCAGAACAATTATGAGATAACAGATTTAGAGACAAACTCAAAAATTATCTCTTGCCAAGCCTAAGGCTATCAAACCAACATAAAATTAACCATCTGCAAAAACAGTCAGTAAGGAAATTAAAAGTTTGCCCAAAATGTTATCCGCAAATCTACTGACCACAGAGCAGGGGTTTGTTTAGGCCATGGGTGGAGTTGGGGAGCTTCTCAGATCCTCCATGTTTAATCTTTCTCTATATCTCAACAAAGATATTACTTCCTGGGCAATGTACCTGACTTCCCTACCTGGAATCATATGCCTCACTTACGTTTGTGTGATTTCCAAGTTGACATTATGATATATCCATTAACTTGTACTTTCTTGAAGTGAAACATGCATGCTTTCATTAGTATATCCTGAGTAGTTAGCCCAAGGCTCGGCTCAGTATGGCCCCCATGAAAACATAAATTTTTAAATGAATGATTGGAACATTACATGTAAAAAATATTATAATCATAGAAGTAGTACATACAAATCATGTCATATTTTTATGACACTTTTAACAGATACACCATAAATTTCCCTGCCACAAGATTGTTATATACTCTATTTCACAGCCTGTAACTCTTTCTCCAGCGTCTCCCCTGGAGGTTTCTACTCCACCATCCCATCATCTGCTAATGTAGCACTTCATTGAGGACCCTTCTTTGACCTGCTGGGCCAATCCAAATCCTGCTAGTTCCTGCTTGCATATGCCCACTACCTTCCTCACAGCATTCTGACTTGTATGATCTCACACAATACAGGGTAAACGGTGTTTAGCAAAAGTTCCACCAAGGGAGAGTAAGCCCTGGGACAGTAGGTGCCTGGAATGGTTTTGCTATCCCCATGTCTAGCACAGCGCCAAAGGAATCCACATACCATTTGCTGAGTGGATGAACAAGTGACTCATTTATACATCAAATAAGATGATTAATGCCAAAGAAGTTTCCCACAATACTCCACTTTTGCCCAGGAAGTAGGACACAGCATATTGAACATAATGGGAGCAATGGAAAAAGAAATTAACTAGATTTTAAAAATTGGTAAGAATGGTTCATTCAGAGTATTTCATTTATTTATTTTTTCTCTAGTTTCCTCGTCACTCAGAGGCTGGTCAGACATGCAATTTGGTGCTTTAAATTATCAAGAAGAGAGAATAATACTTCTTATATATACCTGCAGCAGGAACATTTTTCAGAAATAGCCTCTGGTGTATTACTTAATTTATAAATCAACCCCTTGAGGCTGGTTCCCATGAGAGGATAGCTAATCCAGAGGAAGACAGTATTTCTGGGTGCACCCAGGCCGCCCTTTCTCTCCGCATGTCTCAAGTGCCACTGGTTCTGGCCCTGCGCCCGGGGTTCCTCTGGCACGCCTGACTAGGTGTGAAGGGTTAATAGCAGGCCCAGGCTGGTGCACAATTGGGAACTCAGCGTCTGTCTTCTCACAGTGCTGTTTCCTTGGAAACTACAGAGTTAAGATAAATGTGGAATGTTGTGTCTGCCTTGTCTGCAGTGCAGGACTACACCTGGGTCGGAGCAGCTGGGATATGGTGGGAAGGCCGTGGGCCCATAGAAGGAGAGGTATCCAATGTGTCTGGGGAGTTAAGGAGCAGCTCTTCTAACTCAGAATGACCTCTGTGTTCCTGGGTTCTGAGCACCTGTGCAGGTCCTCTACAGGCATGAAGACTAGAGAACGTGTGGCCTCATATGGTGTGAGCTGCTCACGAGACAGGCAGAGAGGGAATAAGCACAGAATCTGCTTTATGTAGAACTCCACGCATTCACCTTGAGGGGAGGGATCTGTGTCTCCAGAAGCTGATTTCCTCCTGAATCTTCCAGAGCAGCCATGAAATCACACTAACAGAACCCACTGTGCAGCCTCCAGGCCTGAGCCACACCTCCACCTGCTGAAAGCGACAACACCAAGACTCCAGACCACCAGATTCAGCCCCTTAGCCCCTGCACCTGCATAGCCCTCTCTGCTCTGTCCAACAGCAGAGCCTCATAGTAGCTTGTGATCACCAACACCATAGTAGGACACAGACCCAGACTCATCTCCCTGGCTCTGTGGCCTTAGCAAGACTTAAATTTTTACATTGATTTCTTCTTTAGCAAAATGAACTCACACTGGAGGAATAAAAAGAACAGCCCTGTTATAAACACAATCATAAAAGCACAGCCCCGTTATAAACACAAAACACAATCTCTGCAGTCAAACTTCTATGCTAAAATACTGTCCATAAATAAAGGACTGAGTGTCTGTGTCTGAGTTACTGGACCTTACTGTGCCTCACATTACTTATCTGAAATGGAAAGAGTGCTCATACCTTATACCTGTACTGCAGAGTTTGGATAATAAGTATGTAGTCTGTCTATGGATTTAAATATAGGTATATCTGATTCATATAATGACCAAATTATAATGAACCCTCAATAAATGCCATGTGCTAATTAGAATTTTAATCATATTTGAATTACAATTTATGGCTCCTTCTTCCAGTAATTTTTACTTTGGCAAATAATGATACATCAGGTCATTAGCCTGGGAAGATAGAATTGTAACAGAAGGGTTGTACATTCCATGTTTTCATGAGAGAAAACAGAAAGCAAAACTCAGCTAACCCAGAGTCTGTGCTTTTCTCCTCTTAGCCTCTAGGAACCATGGGAATATGATAACATGAAGCAGCAGAGTTCAGGAGCAGCGGATTAACTGAGCAAGACCTGGCCACAAACGAAGTCACCATGGTGACCCAGAATAAGTCATTTTGATTGGCTCAATCTATGTTATATTTCTTCCTTCTGTTTTTCATAGAGGATTTTATACAAGGGGCAGGGTGTTCAGTTTTTCTTCTACAAAATGAGTGTGTCTCAGTGATCTGTATTTCTAAATGCAAATTACCTGTTCAAGTCAAGGCAAATCAAGCTAAGGATACCATGAATCTAATGCATAGTCTCATGGGATAAGTGGGTCTCTCTCTCTCTCTCTCTCTCTCTCTCTCTCTCTCCACAAACACACCCTATTTCTTAGCCAAAAGAAAAAAAAAGTAAAAATATGTGTAACCCAACTTCCCTTTTAATTAATCATCCAAGAGATTTTTATTTTGAGGTTTGTGTAACTTATATCATTCGATCTGCTCTTTTTAAATTCTGTGGAGAACTTCCATTTGCCTATGTGGAAACTTAATGCTGATCCTCTCCCAGAATCTACAGTCATGTTTGCCTCCCACGCAGTCCAATTCTGAAATGTTTTCATGACATTTCCATCAGTTCAATAAATTACTCTGCAATATACGCCTGCCTCTCCTCCCCCTCCCCAGGCAGAAATAAGTAAATGCACACCAGTGAGTCTGGCTGTGGCTACGGGGCCTCCCTGAGTTGCCCTCCACCCACGTTCACCCCACTCACCTGGCAGCTGTTCAGAGAGATCATTTCAATTAAAGGAGGAATCATTTTTAATCAGAGATGCTGGTTGCCTTTGTCTGTGCTGTGCTGTGACAAAGTTTTCTTAAATTCCACTTTTGCACTGTGGGTGATTCAAACTCCTTTCTCACTCATTATGGCCATACAAGAGTTTAACACGAGGGGGTGGCACACGAATCGTTACCGACCTTGCTGCAGCTGGCGACGACTCCTTCTCCTGTAGCTCTCGGGCCTGGAGGAGGCCATGAGAGTGTTCTGAGCCAACCACGTCACTGACACCACGGACTGAGAACTCGTGAGCAGGGAGCCTCAGGACGGCAAGGCATTGGCGCTGCAGCGTTGCTTCTGTTGGGGGTGGACTCCGACCTGGGACGTGGTGCCTAGATATGCTGTGCTCAGCCCGGCAATCTGAAACTGCAACGCTGCAGACAGTCATGGGAGCTTCAGGATTCAAGTAATTTGGGTTGAGATGCACCTATCTCATCTCAGTGTGCACTGGGCCACAAGCCTCCATGCCTGAAAGCCAGAGAAACAATGAATTGTGCTTTGTAGAATTGTTAGAAGTTACTAGACTTCCGGGAAGATGGCGACCGGGTAAGCATCAGAGAGAGAACCTCCCAGAGGATTACCACCCAAACAATGAAATATAGCAATATGAAGACAGAAATGAGGACTTCCAGGAAGAAGACGACCAGCCGAGAGAGCGAGTGTGGAGGGAAGAACGGCTTCAGCTCCTGAACCCGACAGAGAACGCGCTACTGGGACAAACTGCGCCAAACTGGGCAGCACTCCAGGATCCCGCTAAGAACCCCACCCCCGCAGCCAGTGCTGCGCGAACTGGAGCAACAGCGACCGGCCGGCGGGATTTCTGAGTCGGGGAAAAGCTCCATCCAGGGAAAAAAAATCTGAACGGCATTCCTGTCTGCATGATCACAGGGTGAGTTAAGTGCGCGCTCTAACCAGTTTTTCCTGAATCGGGAAGAAGCTCAGCCCAGCGAGAGACATCAAAGCAGCTTTAAGGACTGTGAGATCTCCTGGGTGGGAAGACCTACTTAGGCGCCCCAACGGGTTTTGTGAGGGGGGAAGGAGCTCCACCCAGAGAGGAACACCTGAGTGGCCTATCTGCAAGAATCCTGGGGTGGCGAGCTGTTTATTCGCCCCGGCCAGGTCTTGGGGTAGGGAGTAGAAGCGGAAATCTCAGCAGACAGCTTAAGGGACATTCTCCCAAAGAGAAGGAATCATTGGAGCAGCCTCTGCAGCAGACCTTTGCCTGCTGAACTGCCTGTGGAATTTATAGCTCCACATTTTGAATCTGATACCCAAAAATGGGAAAACGGAGGAACAAAACGCAGTCTCAAAACTCAACCCCACCCAGAACAAGTTTTGAATGTGAAGATACAGGGGAACCAAGAAGCCTCATAACTTCAAGTTATGAAACGATTGCATCCGAAATAAAACAACTCCAACAGGCCATGAAAGAGCTCAAAGCAGAAATAACCCACATACCCGCAATGATTTCTCAGACAAAAAACGAG
>PVLD010024459.1:0-25438 GCA_004027595.1 Dinomys branickii
CTTTCCCATGTCTCGCCCCGGCAGCCTGGTCCGCCCTACCACATCTCCCCCAGCATCTCAGAGAAATACGCCCAGTTTAAACTTCCCAGCCGAGGTCCCGGCATTCACGCTCGCCAATTCTGTCTCGAGCTGGTGGTGTTTATTAAGGAGGTTCGCTCCCTTGCTGCTCACCTGGTCGCCATCTTCCCCGGATCTTCCTGTTCCTAGATTTCTTAACTCAAATAAATTTATACAAAGACTCATTTCTTGTTAGATCCTTTATAATTTTCTGTCTCTTAAAAAGGATTTGTCCTAATGGAATGAGATTTCCATTTGGTAAGAGGATAAAAAAGGCAATACAAATATCCAGAGACACTTTCTAAATGACAAAACTACTTGAGTTTTTAATTTTTCTGAATAAGTTACCTGTTTTATGTTTTAAAAAGTGTTTCATTATTTACTCATCAGTGGCATTTCTTTTAAAAGTATGATCATATCATGTACAGCCTTTTGGGTAGGTAAGAAAACATATTTTGAGCAGTATACTTACGATTATTGGTGTGGCAGTAGAAACTGACTTTTGGCAAAATAGCTTTTGTATCCTAGAAACCAGGTAACATAATGTGTCAACTACTTTATTGTAAATGTGTCCCCTTTGGTAAGATTATCTGGAGTATATGAACCACCGTCATGAGCATATGTCACAGCTTTGTACTTTCCTGGGTCTGAGGTCTCAACATAGATCATGTTCCTTGAGGGTATTTGGAATCTCTGCCGCTGGAATTGTTCCAAATGCCATCGGTGTCTGTGAGAGGTAGTTTCCCCATCTGCCTGATGTGGTTCTGTTTCCATGAACCAGGGCTGTATCACCTGGGGAGAGAGGAAGTAGATCTGCGAGCTGTCATCCATGGAAACTGCTCCAAGTTCTCTCATATTAAGGGTCTGTACCACCTGGCTTAATCCTTCAAGTAGGCTCGTGGCAGCTGTGGTCTGACAGTCTGAGAATCTGAATGTTTAGTTATATCTAAGATGATTCTTTGGCGGACATTTGGTGGTATTTCTTTTCCCTCCCATAAGCACTTTCATTCTTAGCCTCTATGTCATTATTTATCAAATAGTAAGTTTTCTCCCATTGAGGACCTCAGATCACCCTCCACAGAATCACTTAAAAACTTAAATTAAAATCTTGGACAATAGGGTCCTGTAATCTCCATTTTGAAAAGTTCTTTGTACCTATGATACTTGAGAACACAGCTCGATCACATATTCTTTAGATTACTTCCTAATACCTACTGTTGACTTTATAATTTTTATAATTATATGAATCCCTAGCATAGCTTGTTGTAAATGTCTTTTTCAATATTTTCTTGGTCCCCTCTGATCCTTATGCTTATTAAGATACATAGTGTTTTAGTACGATATGATAATTTTGTGTGAACTCTTGGCTTGTGTGTATTTTTTTCAATATGCTATCGCTTCTGTCACTGCTCCCTTGATTGTGAGGTAGTGACTATTGCTAGAAGGTCAGGGATTGCATTAGGTCTCACAAAACAAGTGAAAATCAATATTTTCCCTCTCTTTAGGAGAATGAGTTTCACATATACTTGAGATGAAAGAAATTTTCTCTTTGTTGTTCTGCTAAAGTTGTCAAGCCTTCCATTAGTCTGCATTAAGTTTCTGGGGTTATGAATTTACTTTTGTCTTCTAATATTGATTTATATTTCATAGAGCTTTATTGGTTACAAAAAAATTCAGTAAATTCTTTTACTTCAAAGGCACCTTTTCTCAGAATGAGGTGTAGTTTCTAGTGTTTCATTTTTTATTCTGGGATTTAAAATAATCATTCAAATAGGAAATTGCTGCAAATTATGAAGGGTTATCAGACAGGAATTCTAGGCTACCCAAAGTTATACATTTATTTTAGGCTCTTGAACTTCTAAAAATTAAATAAGATTCAATCCTGTTTCCTCTGTCATATAATAATATTACTGAAAGTTGCTTAAGCTTTGTTCTCCTTGAGGACACATAATATATCTTGGCATTTTTATGTTTTAGTGGTGATTTTCTTACACTGAAGATACTTTAAGCACATCATACGTAAGTGCGAAAGTATATGTTATGAAAAATAAAAATGAAAAATACTATTATCAGACTCATGATGGTATTTTTGTTATGAGGTGCTTTCGTAAGAACCTTTCTTTAGAAAAAGTAAGAGTTGGAGGGGAAATTAATAATCACTCATTCCTTTGCTACTAGTTATTCTTAAACTAGTGTGTGTTAGAATTACTTGCCACGCTGGGCCTGGTGGCACAAGCCTGTAATCAGCTACCCTGGTAACAGAGGTGGAAAGAATGAAAGTTTGAGGCCAGCCTAAACAATATAGTAAGATATTGTCTCAAAAAACTGCAAGAATTTGAATAAATCTTGAAGTCCAAATATACTGGGTAATATAAATATGAGAACTACTAATCTAAAGAAGGATGGAGAATGAAGTAGATCCGTGATGATTATAGAGGATGAGTCATACTCAAAAGCCATTTGAGAAATACTAGAAAAGTGGACTCTGTGAGAACTGGCAAACAAAGTCATTGGCTACTGAATGCCCATCAAGAGATACGGTGTGGAGTGAGAGAGCAGGATGACTAAGAGGATAGTTTTAGTTATAGATCTCCTGAGGTTGCACCGCTTCTCTGCCCTTCATTGTGTGAGCTGCAGTAAATGACCTTATTCTTCAGTTTTCTCATTAGCAAAATGAGGATGATAATTATACCTCTGTCTTAAGGTTCTGGTGAGTACTAAGCAGTCATAAGTATAAAGCATTTAATCTTACGTTGGGCAGATAACAAATATATTATAGGCATTTGGTGCTGTTTTATTGTAAAGATAAGCCCAGCATTACTGTAATTCACTTGTTTTCCTTTTGGTATGGGGTTGGTCTCCAACCAAAGAGAGGAAAGGAAGAACAAGCAAAAGCTTTCCAGGGGGGATTCGAGATATTCTGTGAATGATCTTTGTATGTTTCAATTTTTCCTCCCCATGAAATTTGCTATATTTTTTGCCTCTCAATTCTTTATCTTTCATATTTTTATACGTTCAGTTTCATGATACTTTCAACACATGGGATGAGACATGCTAAGATTGATACAGTAAATCAGTTTAGATTTTGCTGTGTAGCTGACTGCTACAAAAACCAGTAACTGCTTTGTGTCTTAAAGCAACTATTATGCTTTTGTCTCATTGTTTGAGTTCACTATGTGGGTCATACTCTTTGGGTGGCTGCTTTGCTGAACTTATTCAGGCATCTATGTCAGGTGTTGGTCGTCAAGTCTGCCTGCATTTTATCTCAGGTTGGCTGAATGAAGCTGGGACATATCAATAACTGAGCTGTCTTCCTCTCATTATCTAGCAAGTTAGCCTGGGCCTACTTAGATGATGGAAGCACTTTCCAGGGGATAAAAAGTAGAAGTTCTCAATGTTAAGGGTAAGAAACAAGCTATAAACTTTTTCCACCTTCTCTTTTTCTGAGAAAATCATGAGGCCAGTCCATATCCAAGGAGTAGGGAAAGGGAATTTACTTTTGAAGGAAGTTGCTTCAAAATCTTTTACCATTATTTTTTGGGGAATCTTTTATAACAGCCTCTTGAAATGGGGCAAATGGGAGGAAATAGGATCACAATGAGGATGATGGCACTGAATATGCAAAGTAAATATTAGAAATAGGCTTTGGTGAATGATCATGTGTGCATGGTTAGACAAAAATAATTTTAGTGGAGCTGCAGCCACAGTAATTATGAAAATTTAATTTTGATAAACTGAACTAGGAAAGCCACAAGTAGCTATTATGGCTTGTATCTAGATGTTCCCCTAAACCCTCATATGCTCACAGGGGGCACTTTTCAGAGCTGACTAGATCTAGGATTCAGGGAGTGTGGCAATAAATTAGTCCACTGTTTGGAATTAGCATAGTTCTGGGTGTGGCCGAATGGATTTAGCGAAGACAGAAGCGCCACCCTGGGTGTAAGCGGCACCACCCAAAGGGCATAAAAAAGGCAGGACAACCACTGCTGCTTGCTGCTTTGCTGCCTCCTCTCTGCTCTGCATTGGACAGTTTCTCCACGGCGATGCCACCCCTACCATGCCACTCTGCCTTGGAGCCAGGTGACTATAGACTGAAACCTCTACAAACTGTGAGCTGAAATAAACTTTTCTTCCTTTAAACTTGGGTGTTAGGTATTTTGTCCCAGCAATTCAGAAAAGTAAGTAAGACACTAGCAAAGGATCAGAAGCCTTAATTATATTCGTTTATTTAAAAAAAAATTGGACTGCATTCCTTTTCTGAAAATTGTTTTCCTATAACCATTTTCTCCCAAGGACAATATTTATTTCGAAATTCATTAATTAAAAATCCAAATGATAAATTAGATTCTATTAGTTGACTACTAGTATATAAATAATATATGAAATTTATAGCTTAAAAGAATATTCTGATCTGAACCTCAAAAGCAGGTTGTTAACTTCAAAACCAAACTATATCATTCTACGCTGAAACCAAAGGCTGTGCAATATCTTAAGATAACCCCCCAAAATGCATGAGAATAAAAAGAGACACAGTGGCATTTATCCATGTTTTCATTTGTTTATTGAATCTATATATAATTTTTCTACAGAAAAAATTGATAGATTTTTGTTATAGATTTGTTCTCAAGAATATAATTTGCAATGTACTTATTCTTATATAACAATATTATATAGGCTACTAAACTGTGAAATAAAATCAGACAAAGGTAGACATCCTCCTGGATTTAGTATTCACAATCAATTTGCTATAGCAAAATGGACTCTCCTTTCCCATTTGTGATGGTTTGACCTACAAAGCCTTTCTTTTCACTTTGATTGTCATATTGGTCAGGTTTCTATTGCTGAGACAAAATAGCTGACATGTACAACTTAAAGGAGGGATGGATTTATTTTGACTCATATTTCCAGAGCTCTCAGTCCATGATTGGCTAGCTCTGAGGCAGAAATACCATGGTTGAGGAAAGAAGCTCAACTCATGACATTCAGGAAGTAGAGAGTGAGGCAAGGACATGAGAAGACGAAGCGGTCAGGAAACAGATGCTGTCATCTTGGTCATACCTCCATGACCTACTTCCTCCAGCTACACCCCACCTCCTAATAAGCCACTCAGCTATGCACTCACCCAGGTTCATGCTCTGACTACCCAATCGTCTCTCCAGGAGCCTTATAATCCAGCCAGTTCTCCAATCAATAATCACCCACACAGATGTACATTATTTCAAGGTATTTTTAAATTAGCATATTTTCACAAGCAAAGAGAGAGTAAAAATGATCAATATTCATTGTGTATAGGTACCAATTCCCTTAGACAAATGATATTAGTATACATCAAAAATATATGCCAATAATAAAAATTTTAAAAGTACAAAAAAGAATATTTACAGAAATTGAGATAATTTAATCTTAATTTATGTATACTCAATACCACTTAACCCACTGCTTATTCTTATTTTATCATTATTGTTATTTATGATCATTATTTAAAATGAATGAATTACTTTTTTCTCCCTCTCCACCCTGCGGATTGTGAAGATATTTGCATATGCAGCGCTAGCTTTACAGGACAGAGAAGCTTGTGTTATTGACACAGACATGCAGAACTGTGTCTTTTTATTCCTGCATGTTATTGTACTGATCTACTACTTCACTACTTCTCCATTACTGCTACATAATAAAACATATGAAAATTCAGTGGTTTTAAACAATGACATTAATTCTCACTCAGGCAGTTATGGGTCTACTGATCTGTACTGGGTTCAGCTGAGTTAGATTACAAGATATAATTTGAGCCTAGTCTGTGCTGTGTGTCTCTCATTGCCCTTAAATCTATCATTGCTTTGGAGTCTTGTATGATTTTAGGAAGATATCCCTGACAGCAGTATTTCCTTTTTCCAGGTTCAATGTAGATGACTAGATATTTCAACATATAACACAAAATAAGAAGCAGCATACAAGTAAACCTTTATTGACTTCTAATTGATAACAAGCAATGCTATTTCCCTTTACTATTAAATTCTACATTGTATTTCTGAATGTGAATGTTACTCATCAATTTATGGCATCTACATACAACTCATTCTGTCTTAATCAAAGCCTGAAATAACTTTATATTGCAGAAGTAAAACATCTTCCATTTCAATGTAGTTGAAACTAGGTTAAATGAGATCATTTTTCCTGCGTAAGCAGAGCGAGCCTGCAATATATCAGTTTTCTCCACATACATTCTGTCAAGAATTCTTCAGCACTTATATGAAATGCATACATTGCATGGATATGCACTTATAAATGCAAACGGCAAATATGCTGGAGAATACACGCTTTCAATTACTTTTTTACATTGCTTGTGCTGATGTAAAAGGAAATCTTCAAATATTCTTCACTTAAGTAAAATATATGAGGTAGATTTCTAGACTACTAGCACTGAAAGTGATTTTAGAGATCATATAATCCAACTCCTGCATTCCTTGTATTAAGGAGTACAATTCATATGTGTCACGTGACTTCTCAGAGATTGTACTATGAGTCCGTAGAAGAGTGAGGAATGTAATCCAGCTCTCTTATCTACCCAGTTGGAGTTTTCTGTCTTGTTGCCATGCCTCCTAGGCCTCTGCCAGGACAAAATGCCAACAGAATTTGGAGACTCTAAAATGAGACAAATTTTAGTCTAGGATTCTATTATTGAGAATATATTTTTAAAATGTGCTTGGTTCCTTGGCATGTACCTTAAAGCTGAGAGGATGTCCTTCTGAAATTTCCCTTAGAATACTGTAGTCCACTCTGCTATTTCTAATTTTGAATACTTGTAAAAATTACCCATTTGGGTATGGAGAGACCAAGGTCATTAAGAATATAAAGCATATTTTTGCCTCATTTTTCACCCTCTTCCAGAGATCAGGACAGGTCTTGCTATTTAATATTGTTGACTGTCAATTCTCAGAATATATAAATGGAACAATCTCTTGATTGAGTAGACCTGTCTATTAGATCTACTATGATGAAGGAGGGTGACGTCTTGGCAGCTTCTTGGTAATGTGTCAGAACAGGGTATTGTAGAGGTATCAAGCCCAGGCTGTATAATTTTAAAGCATCTCTCTCTTGTGAAATGTGAGATGGTTAAAATTTGGCTGAGTTTATGTCATAATACGTTTGAATGGATGAGTACCAGTAAAAGAATCATCATTATGTGATTATTGTGAATAAGGTATTAGTCTTGATAAATAAAATACTCATTGCATTCACAAAGTTTGATTTCAAGAGCAGATAATTCTCATAATAATTGCTTGAGTTGTATTACTATGACTAAGAAAAGTATGTACCATGTCAGAATTGGCTAACATAGGAAAATATTCAATATCTGTTTTCAACTATTATTGACTGATCATCATTACAATATCATAAATTGAAACTAAGTAAACCTCAGTTTACATGCATAAGGCATTTTTGATTAATACTCAGATTGGAAATCATTTGTGCATTTATTTATTTACACATATAACTAATAATGGTAAACAGTTTTAAAGGATATAGTGAACACTGGATTTAAGAACCAGATGGAGAAAATACATGGAAAATTATTTCAGATCCCCCAAAAGAAATCATGGCACAACAAAATTGTCTGTGTTCGGTATCATTGCTCCTACAGTGCAGGATTTCTGTTTTCATTGCCTTGACTTCATAAGAACCTCCTACATATAGTCTCAGGTATATCTGCTGACATTGATTTTCCTGCTTATCTGAATGTGGCCTGTGTGGATATTCCTTCCCGGTATCAGACTATAGCCTACAGCCCACACCATTGGTCTCTGACTTCATTTTATGTATTCGCTTTAGCAATGGGTTATACTGTGTTCCACAACAACCTGTATGAGAACTTGATGTTTGACAATTGGATCTATGGTGCCTTGAGTCCAAAGAAAAGAGGCAGGTAGATTCAGGATTGTACAGCCTCTAATTCACTGGGAGACTCGCTGACAGAAACATGATCCTGGAAGGTAGCAACCAAGTGGATTCCTGCAATTTTTGTCAGAAGTGGAAGTGTTCATATTGATCAAGATGAAAATGACTTTATCCAAGCTAGAATTACCTGGTTTTTCTCTAGCTAATATCAAAAGATGCAGGCACATACCAGGGTAGGGTTATAAAGCTCAACATACCATTCTAATGTTTTTATCTACTCATAGTTTGCTGGGAAATAATGCAGGAAAAACTGAGCAGGGTTACTTCATGGTAGGTATGACTCCAGCTGGCTGCTTGTGTTCACCTGAATCTATATATTTGCCCTTTTCAGGAGTAACTATTGTCCACACTCTGCCCATATCACTGCTCCTATAAGATTTGCGGTACTATATTCCCTAAAACCTAGGCAGGGACATCACTCCTATAATCCTGCCACCCTAGTTCCCTCCATCTTCCGTTATTAGTTTTCCCCTCACTGCTGAATATACCGGAATGCATGCAGTGTATTGTTTCTCCCTGTCAAGGAGAAAGAAAATCTCTCTTGACCCCAATTCTCATTTTGCTTAACTCTTTATTATCTCTTCTAATGAGTGCAAGATTCCTTACATTTCTTTAATTACTTTAATTTCTTTCCTCCTGTTTTCACCTGAATATACCCCAATTAGATCTTTAACTCCACTACTATGCTGAAAGTATACTGGTCAAGGTCACCCTTGATTTCCAACCTGCTAAATAAAACAGTGTTTTTCAATCTTCATCCTACTTAAAATCTCAACAGCACTTCACACACAGCTGATTATACTGTTCTCTGTAAAACTTTTCCTCCTCGTGGTTTCCAAGATACCACATGTACCTGTTTTTCTTCCTACATTTCTAAATGTTCCTTGTCAAACTTTTCTTATGTATCTTCCTCATTGATTTTTCAAACCATATTTTACTGGGGTGAAAACATTTAATATGAGTTCTACCTTTAAATGTTTTGAAAGCACAGTACAGAAAACTAAGTTTGTGAGGCAATGCAAATGTTAGTTTAACTTATCCATTCAACAATGTATGGATAATTTAAAACAGAACATTGTATACACTAAACATAATCAAGTGTTATCTATCAATTAAAAGACATTAAATAAATGAATTAGATAACAGAAGACAGCCACTGGGTTTCACCTTTCACTGTTGTTCTTTTCTGGAGAAACTGATGTCAATAACAAAGCAAAAATACAGATGCTTCAACTGAGTAAATAGGCCTCTGCTCAGAACTACCTTCTGCCTGTATTCCATCAACTCCAACCATTTTCTTTAGTTATACACTGTATGCAACTTCATGTCAAATTATAGCTTCTTTTTCCCCGAGCTTTTCTCTATTTAAGCTTCTTCCAAACTTCAGCTGCACATTTTGTTTTGTGTTATCCACCCAGGGCTACTCTTTGGCTCCAAATCAAGCATAAGCACAGATACAACTCTAGAACTGAAATCTTGTTGGCAATTCTTAGTTATGTAGTAGTTAGTAGTTTTCAGTTATCCCCAAAATGAAAGTAAAATATTTAAAAATTTCTCTTGAAAGTTTTCAAAGCTCCATTCAAAAATGATTGCCTTGGTGATCTTTTAGCATAAATATAATTCTCTTTTAAATATGGCAGCATTTATTCATTCACTGTTTCATATTTCCTAAATAGTAATTATGTACTTGAAACTGTAATTGGCACTGGAGATTGAAAGATAAGCAACCATAAATAAGACTCTACACCTACAAATTTACCATGTAATGGACAAGCCTTTCTTTTTATGATATTAGGAATTCAGTACAAGGCTTTCACCTTGAACTATATCCTGAGCCCTTTGTTTATTTTTCTATTTTGAGGTACTTTCATGCCAATTCACTAAGTTGCTTAAGTTGGGCCTGAACTTGCCATACTACCTCAGTCTCCCACAGTGTTAGGATTACAGATGTGTGCCTCTCTGTTGGGCTAAAATTCTCTCTTGGAGTGATTTAAAATTTTAATGAACGAAGCATCTAGAGGTATGGCCATATTCACATAGAGTGTAGAGGACTATAGCACTGAAAAGTGATGAAAATTATAGGTCATGTGCAACTTGAAGTATCTTACCTCCTGAGAGTCTAAAATCTGGACATAAAAGTGCAAGTTACTTAGATTATCATCATCTTATCCTTGTGCATATTATGTCAAAGGTGAATATTGTTTTAAAGCTTGTATTTCTTACTAAAGAACACATATTGAGGGTCTGTCTTTGTACTATACTATGATTGAAGAGAGAGAACCAAGAAATAGAGAAAGAAAACAGGAAGTTATTAAGAGAAGAAAAAGATAGGTTTGGTTTCCATAAATTTCTTCTGGTAAATAGTGGGTGGAAATCATCTAGGCAAAGCTCTGGTACAGGGTCAGAAGTTGCTGATATCTGGCAAGTTATTTCAAAGTATAACCAAGTACCAGCTGTGTGAAAATATACATAATTCAATAGAATGCATGTCTCTGTGAATCAATAACATCAGGTCTGATCCTTTATGCTATTGAATTCAATGACGTTTCCAGCAAGCCAGATCCTAAGAGATATTCTCAGAATTATTTATAGCCCCCAAGACATCCCTGTTTCTTTCATGGTTCTTGAACCATCAGCAAAACATATCAACTGCAAGCTAGCTAAGAATGCAGAATCTTAGACCCACCCACTCTGAATCAGAAAAACAAGATCTCTGGACATTTTGAAGAACATTCATGTGTGAGAAGCATAGGGCAAACTGATTCTTGCATAGCTCCCATATTGCACATTCTTTACCATTGATTCTAATATAAAATGATCCCATTCTTTTTAATTGCATTTTATATCTGCTCTGGATTTAGTATAGTTACTTGATTCAAAGTCAGCCTTTAAGATCAATTATTCTTTCATCCCTCTAATCTACTCATGGTTATTGCATTAGTAAGCTTTCCCATTGTTCAGATGCAATACCTGACACAACTTAAAGAAAGGTTTGATTTGGCTCATGGTTTCAAGAGATTCAGTCAATGGTAGGCTGGCTCCAGGCAGAAACATGACAGAAGGATGTGGCTGAACACATCTGCTTAATTAATTTGGCCAGAAAGGAGACCAGGAAACAGTACGCGAAAGGAAGGGAGTAGGTATTACATATAGTACCTCCAAACCACACCTCTACAACTCATCCAGACACACCGAGAAGTATGCTTTATTAATTTCTTGGGTGACCAATGACAATTAATTTTAGCCATCACAGTAATTCAGCATCTTCTATGTGTCAGTTACTGCTCTAATGCTGGGGATGGAGGTGCGATTCAATAAATTCCATATCCCTGTCCTCACAAAGCTTTTAGTTTACTGTTTTCCATGGCAGTCTTAGTTTTAGATATATATTGTTTTGCTCTCAGAATATTACTATTATTTCTGAGATTTGTTAAATCGTATAACAATGCAAAATTCTCTTTGCTGAGGTGGAAGAAGCAAAATACATAGGAGAGGCAGACCTTGGTCAATGTTCTGGATATATGATGGGTTACTGGCTCTGTGGTCTTGGAAAAGTTAATTAATCTGCTTGAGACAGTTTACTAAACTGTGGCATTATGAATTTGAATACCTACACTGAGATTCCCAATAAATTAGGACAAAGATAACTCTGATTGTTAATGTTAGAACATATATAAGAAAAAACATGATGTTCTTTGGGGCTGATTCATTAAGTCCATTAACAACTCTATTAAATATAATGAAACCACCCACATGTTAGAAAGCATAAATGGCCTAAACTTGAATGGGTTCATGCCTGCCCAAGGACAGCAATTCTCACTCCATGCTCTCCAACTCTCCACTTCACTGCAGGTTCCTTGTATGGCTACAAGGCACATGTGTCAGTGTGCTGGATAGAGCTGATTCTATGTTGGTTGTGCTTACAGGTTTCTTGCAAAATCCACAAACACAGATGAACACAATGCATGAAGGGACAGCAGGTTGCCCGCAGGACCTCCCAGGCCCCTGAACTGTGTAGAGGGCTTGTCAGCCAGGGATCATTCAGGCTTCACATCCAAATCCCACCTCAGATAAAAAACAGAACCTGAGAAAGCCCAGAAGTGTGGTTCCTTAGAGAAGTCATAGTGACCACTTGTGTCAACTACCACATGGACCATAAGATGACATTCTGATCACACAGAACTGCTTAGCTGTTGTAGTCAATCCATGTGCTATGGTTGTACTGCCTTGAATGACTTACTCTGAAGTACTGCCTTGTAAAGTACCTACTGATTATATTTTGTGCTATAGCATGCCACAGCCCTAAATCAAAGAAAGATTTTTAATATCAGAGAGCTATGTATCTAACCTGTTAAAATATAGTATAATGGTTAGTTCTTTAGCAGTTTGTTAATGTTAGAACATATATATGAAAAAACATGATGCTCTTTGTGGCTGGTTCATTAAATCCATTGACAGCTCTATTAAATATAATGAAACCACCCACATGTTAGAAATCATAAATGGCCTAAACTTGAATGGGTTCATGCCTTCCTAAGGACATCATAAGGAAAACTAGGGGAGATGGATGGACCAGGTACACTATATAAAGCATTCATTGTAGGCTAAAGAGCACTGGAATATGAAAGACCCATTGCCTGGACAAACATGTGTTTACTTCAGTGTAGAGGAAAGGGTGGTTGAAATTTTGATGCTATCTGCGGTCAGCTGAAGGTGACTCTCCAACTACATTTGCTGAGAGAGGCCTGTATGTTACTCAAAGGAAGAGAAGAAGAAAAAGCAAGCTTGGCTAATGCTAAGAGGGCTTCATCACCCTGTATACCAAATTACAGATATGAGAGGTGGACATCTTGATAACGAGGTTTCTGTAATTAGGAGCTGTAATGGGTATTACATGATAAGAAATGCTTCCTCTGTTTCTACAACCACATCTTCTAAAGAGCTCTAGGCACGACCCCCAAATTCTTTAATTCTTGAGACACTCTTGTGATTCAGCCAAAAGCAACCCCAGATCCTTTTGCTTAGACAGATGAAGAAAGAGAGTCAGATACTAGACAGAGAAGAGGGGGAACCAAAGTGTAGTATACCTGGTACATTCATCTCCCCTAGTTTTCCTTCTGCACACTATGGTTCTTTCTGCGTTACTCTAGCACATACATGCTTTTAGGAAGGATTAGATGCATCATCTGAGACTAGACTGAACATAGTACTTACAGTGAACTAAATTTACAAATAAGCCCATTCATTAATAATTATTAAGAATTTCATGTCTTAGTCCAGCTAGTAGCTGACATGTAATATTACTATTAGTATTTAATTTAGTAGTGTCCACAAATAAGAAGAAATGTATTCCTCAGGAAGAAACAGAGCAATAGCTAATAATCGCTGCTTTGAGTCTTCCTTCGTGTAATGGAGGAAATAAAGAGTAAATGGAATCAACATGGCCATAACTTCTTTTTGTCTATTTCTTTGTTGCTTCCTCCATCACTCTGCAGTTTTCATGCAATAGTTTTCTTTTCCTTTATGTTCACATCAACTGCAATGCCCTATTCTCCTCTCTGTACCAGCTGCCATGACCTTCTGATTTTAGGCTTTCCTGATCATGTGTAAATCCACTAGTACCTCAGTCTTAGTCTTCAGCTTCATTTCCACTACTAGAAACATTCTGAGAGTTCTACATGCCTAGGATGCCCCCAGCCAAATTCTCGGCTTCCCAAGGCCATTGATACCTCAGAGCTACTGAGAAATTTTTCTCTGTCCTACATCAGCCAGTTATTCCCACCAGGTCCACTGTCTACACTGTTCTCATTTGAAACTTCTCTTCTGAAACCATGGATTCAAATACCCCACACAAACCATACTTTCTACCTTCTAGGAATAGTGAGCACAGTGCTTCTTCAACACATGACTTACACTGCCTACAGGGAACTGCAGCTTGGATCTTCAAGTGTGGAAGGATGTTAGCTTCCTAAGTCTATGGAAGCTCCAAAATTTCCTTTCCATCAATCTGGTGTTGGATCTTGCTCACAAGCCCCGCTTGAATGTCCTGTTGGCTCAAGTGTCTAATGATACAAGTGGTCACTCCTATCCACTTTAATTCATTCCCCTGCCTCTTGTAAGTCAGGGATCTGCCTTTTTTTTAATCCTTATCATTGTGATATCATTTGGGTCATGGCCTTGGATAGACACAGGCATATAATGTCCATGACAGGGACCTAATCATGCTAATGACTGCTGCATTTTTTGGAGGAAACTTTTTTTATTCAACATTAACATTGAAGAAAACTACCAAGGCTTTCAATAGAAAATTTTCCCTTGTCTAGAGGACACCACTCTAGATCCTCTGATCCAAAGCTTGTTTTTATCTTTCAGCTTATTTAGACGTTGGAACTTGCGGGTCACTGATAAACATTCTCAGTATCTTGTCCAATAGAGGATCAGTGCTCTCTCTTGTCACATTATTTTCCTCTATTTAAGTGTTCATTTTAATATTCCTAATCCATATTTTGGCGTCTATTTTTTTGGATTCTGTTTGGAGACAGTTATAGCATCTGTCCATTCATTCATGAGTTAAATAGAATCTTTTTAATTGACTTTTTCTTAGTACATGTTTGCTTTATATAATGATCACAGCCGCCATGGGTAGCTTGTGCCTGGACATGATATATCCTGTCTCTTCTTCTCCTCCCTCCCTTCTCTTCATCACTTCTTCCGTTTCTGCTTTATAAAAAGCTCTCTTTCCATTTCTTTTCTTCAGTTCAATTTCAGTAGAATGTTTTCACATATGTTCACTTCATACTTGTATGTGTGTCATGATTTTACCCTGTTAGAAAAATGTCTTTAACTGCTTTGGAAGTCACAAAGAGATCCCCAATAGAGTCACTTGTCAAATTCAGGTAAACATTGATGACAGGGAAGTGCACTTCATAAACCTTTAAAACTGTGATAGGTCTCACCTTGGTTCTCTTTATGTGAATCCAAAGCACCATGAGAACACTGTTTGCTCACTAGTTTTCTGGTTTTAATTTTCCTTTCTGCTGATTTTGTGTGTCTGTTTTGATCTGATTCATTTATAACCAATAGGTAATTCCCTATTGTTGGCAGCAATGGTTAGGGACTTGATTTTAGGGTCTGATAAGGTGGAGATATGTCTAAATAGATTAATGGTTTACAGGAGTGAGAGACAACAAAGAATCAGATTTGTGTCTTGTTACTTAGTTTAGAGTGCAAATAAAGTAACTCCATGCTTTCTGCTAGGAGAACTACGTGTTCATGTGCACCAGCGAGGTTTTCAGTTTCTGTATTGACTTTTGAGATCTGTAGCTGAACATGTAAAAGTTGAATATTTAAATTCTGTTTCTTGGTGTTTATATTCCAGCATCCGTAGTTTAGAACTCCTTCTGCTTCTGTGTCTCTTTAGTATTTTCTTATTTCCCAATGTTATTAATATATATGATCATAGTCTCTTAAAATAAAGGCACTCTTCCAATTGCCATTTCCAGTACTTTCTTACATGAATGGAATTTGCTTAAAATTCCCAGAAAATAAGGAAATGAAACTACAGTGCCTTGGAATGTACTAGATTAAAAACATACATTCTCCAACAATCAAATTTAGAACCATAGTACAAATTCAATGTTACATAATTTATGTATTTATTTGGCAAGAAAAGTAATTGTTTTGTTTTGCTTGGAGACAGGGTCTAGCTATGCAGTGTAGACTGGCCTTGGACTCACTGTATAGGCCAGGCTGGTCTTGAACTCGGAGCTATCCTCCTGCCTCAGCCTCCCAAGTGCTGATATTACAGGCAAGTGTCACCACGCCTGGCATAAGAAAGCTAGTTTGAGTTTTATGGTTTAACAAATACACCAATATCTACTCAGATTTGTCAGTGTTAACTATCATAAAGTTGTAGATCTTTTCTGCTGGGATATATTTTTCCTAAATATGTGCATACTTATACATCACCCAAACTTCCATTGCTTATAATTTTTATTTCACATTTTTAAAGTATAAATTTATGCTTAACCAAACAGAACCATTTTTCTTACAATCTCTGTTTCTAAGTAGTGAAATTCATGAGTATATCAACTTGAAAATAATTTTTAAGATGCTCACATAACCCTTAGATAGATGTTCATTGAATTAATTGGGTGACATTCATTTGATACATAGGTCATTTCTATTTAAGACACAATACTGAAATATTGACTATTAAAAATACTTTGAAGTTTATATACTTTTGTGCTTGAATTGTACATGTTACAAATATAGCATACACAATATCTTTGAACCTATCAATGAACATATGCATTTCTGCCATGTTGAAAAATTGTACAGGGGAATTTTGCTGTAGTTCCCTGGGTAATATGTATTCCATGTTCTGCTAGTCCATCAAAATTACAGACTTCACAACTAACAATTCAGTCTTCTCCGTGAAATAGATGTTACTTTGCATAAAATTTGTAATTAGTATGTCTGAATATGATTCTACTAGCAGTTTCATGAGAGTGAGGTGTAGAGATGTGGTTTGATAGATCAAGAGGAGAGAGAGGAGCAGAGAGAGAAGGAGAGAGATGCGTTTACAGATTACTGAAAATATAAAAGATGGTTAAGGGCAGTACTGAAAATTTATTGAAACCTATAGAAAGTTTGCAGAAATTAATTTGAGAGGTTACACAAATTTATATTAAAATTTTCTAGACCTGGCTCAGTTTTGCTGAGTTTATTTTATTTATCTACATGATGTCCAAAACTAGCTGTAACCTCTTTAGAATCAAACAGTGTAGTGATGTGAACCTACAGTTTGATTTCTTCTCTGTGGTAATGACAGTTTTCTTGGTGTGTTCTTATGGTCTTAATGAGAGAATATAAAAATTCACTCTTTGTCTTAGAGGTTAATTTACCCAAATAATTGACTGTGAATCTAACCAGAATTACATTCTATACAGTAGTTCTGACTTTGTTGTGCCTTGATTATTCTCTTCAAAATATAAGAAACAATAAATATTGTTTATGTCTGAAAGCATTTGGAATTCTGTTTATGTAAATATTCTATTGTCATTTAGTTTAATGACTAGCCCAGTCTTTCCTTTTTTATTGTCACACACAGAATCCCTTAGAGTTTTTTTGTGTGTGTGTAATTGGGGGGAATGCTAGCATCCTTCTGCCCCAACCTTCCACTACTATGATTCAAGACTGAATCACCTCACCTGTCTTGCCAAAATTTGATTTAGACCTTCGTCTTTGATTTTGGCCTTTGACATGAGAAAGTCTCTAAGATTTCCCAAAGGATCTTAAATATTCCTTCCTTGAAAGTTAAAAAATTTGTTTTCTTAACAAATGGAATGCGATGTGAGGAAAATAAATGAGATTACCTACCTCTTTTACAAATGATGGGTTGCATAATTTTCGGATTAAAAGAATACTTAGTACTTGGAACTATTCTGAGTTTGCCTGTCATATAGACACTTATGAATGAATAAGAAAGGCCATTAAACTTTTTGGCAATTCACTCTAGTGATTATAACAGAATTTTCTCACATAATAGATAATTGGTTGTTTAATAATATTTGTGACACATGTTCTTTACCACTAATACGATTGTAAGAAGTTGTTAAAAGAGATTGTATTCTGTTAGATCTTTCTGAGAAAAGAATACCAAATAAATGTTTCCAATTGATATATGCATCTGCTGGACTTAAGAAATGATGATAGGCATTAGGAGGACATTTTCCAATAGGCACATTTGTTTGTTGAAACTTGACTCATTAATTTCCATTTTCCCTCAATTCAATAAGTTGTTACAACCAAATTATTCAGTTTATTTTTATATTTTTCACAAAACATCCACAAATTCTTTTGTAGAGAAAATTTTCAAAGTTAAGAGTTTTAGAATTCTATTTCCAAATATTTAAATGAATATAAATGAGACTCTTAAGAGACAATATTAATCATTTGGCAGCCAACAAGATGATGATGGAAGCGTTGCTAAACATGCATTTTCATGTTCTCATCAGCATAAGCTTTATTTTTAAGAAGTTATATTCTCATTGTTAAAAAGAAAACAGAGTGTCATTTATTTATTATTTTAATATCTTTTAGTCAGCAAGTTACTGGTAAAAATGGCAAATTTTGAACACCTTTGTTTTCACTATAGAAAAAGTACGTAACCTATGTTTGAGTATGACAACCAAAAAGTGAAATAACAATTAAGCCTTCGGATGGCCTATGGAATTTTCATAGTCACACTAATTCATTGCAGGGTAGACGCACAAATCTATATAAATTATAATAATAAAATCCATAAACTCCCTTCACTGGACAGTATATTATAATAAAATTTGTTAAAGATAAAAATTATTGAGGATGTCATTACTCCTCTCTTTCCTTTTTCAAACTTTTACTTCCCTTCCAGAGAACTAGTATGATAGTTCTTACAAGTGTCTCACATGGACAAAGAATCATGGTCCATGTAAATACACAAAGTAATAGTTAAAGCTTAATTTTTAAATAAAACTAATAAAATGAATAGGAAAATTTCTAAATTTTTCCTATATTATAATGTATTGAGCTGTGTGCCACTTCTTTTGGAACTCTGTGAAGTATATACTTTCATATGCTGACTTTTAACTTCCCATTGGTATTGAATTAGTAAGTATGAGTTTCCCTTATAGTAGGAATAGGTAGCTTTACAAGTCATTTTTAAATATTTCAGCCAAGTGGTTTTTTCAGACTATAAACCCAAAAAAGAATGAAATGAAAAATGGCTTTTGAACACTGAAAATCAAGACTCCCCATAGGGCCTAGAATATATTCCTTATTGCCTATGATACTCTCTACCTTTCTTTCCTTGCACCAATCTTATTTTGATCAAGTCCTTTAAGAGTAGGCTGATGCTTCCCCAAATCATGGATAACATGCTTCAGCCAACCTTGGTGGTTTCATTCACTACATAAGTGATTCATTTTAGATTAGATAAATATTACAATGTGATAAGGAGCATAGACTTTGGTTAGATGCTTTAGTGTAAAAAGTCAGATACACACAATCACACAGAAAAGAGGAAATTACACTATACTATTATGTATATTATCAAAAGGATGTGATGCCTAGAGATGCAGTAGCTTTCTTGCAATTGGAAGGCAAAATAAAAGTTTAACAAATCTGAAGATCCCAGACTGGAAAGAAGGAAACTTCATATCTTTCAACTCATACTGAAGTATGTTAATAACTTTCCTTTACTTGTGGAAGTGGTGGAATCTATGTTCTCTAGTTTTTGTAACACAAGTGGTTACCGTTTAACTATTTAGATCATACTATTGCAGTAGGACTTTACCCATTTTCATTAATTACTGTTCGCAAAAAAATTTCTAAGAAATTTACTTGTTTTGTTTTCATCCACATACTACTTTACAAGCAGAAATCTTTAAGATTAATGTTAGCTAAGATCTTTGAGACAAGTAAATGACAGCAGATGGGGCAACTGAGAGGTACCTGTGAAGTGAGAAGAGGTAAAGGACACAGGCTCTCTGTCTGCTCTACACTAAATGGATGTCCATTATTATGACTTTGAGACAACAAGAGAAATGTTGAATTATCATTTCTATAGAAAGACTAAGAAGTATATTTTACAGACTTCCATCAAAAATCCTAATGTGTATGAAATGTGTAATGCTGTTTGAAAGGATAAGTTAAATGTAGAACATTGGTTGGCAGTACACTCTATTTTTTCTGACATCTAGCACAGAGAAAAGCATCAAAGTGATGCTTAAAATTTTGCTAAATGAACAATTAAATGACTCTGGAGGCTGGAAGATGTGGAATTACAATCCAACTCTATTTTGCATGGTTTCATAACTCATCTGGCTTCTAAATGATCATGTCTAAATATCATTTCCCCTTAATATTCAATGATCTCTATCCCCTCAATGTACCTTCTTTTTGTATTTAAGAATAGTCCAAAGGAGTTTTGGAATTTTTCTACTGTAAGTTATGCGTGAAAATACACGTACAAAATTTTGAAATTCTTGTCAAATTTCATTCATGCACAAAGATTGGATTTCAGAGTCAAAATGAGAGGCTAAGAATGAACAAAAATATTAAGTAAGCTCACATCAATGGCACATGGGGTGGTAAGAAATCATAAAAGGGAGGAATAAGGTGGGAGAGTAATTGTTGGAAAATTTACAAGCAATAAGAAAATTAACTAAAATCTATTCTCCTCTATAATATCACCATAAAGCAGCAACTCAAAACAGTGTCTACAACGAAACATGTCATTCCTCAAAAATATTGTGTTGATGTAAGTTCTAAACAATTCATGTAGCTATGGTATTTTTTCAACAATATGTACTTGAACCTCAAATTAGCATTTTTTTTGTATAATAAACATTTGTTTTTATGTGGCAGCTAAGGGAAGGACCTCAAATTACATATTTAGTCAAACACAGAATCCACTATACACATTGATTTCCAGAGTAAATTCATAATAGCTCAGAATAGTCTCAACTGATTATGGTAAATATTACTGTATCTTATTTAGTAGTATTAACTTTTTGTATAAATGGGAGATTTGATATAAACAATGATCACATAGTGATTTTAAAGATGAAATAAAACATGCCTTATTTTAAATTTGGCATTGTACATGATAGATCCCTAAGGGTTTTTAATTGTGTTTAAATTTAAAGAGTAAAACATAATGGGACCAATATGGGCAGAAATTTTGTTTGGGAAGTACATTTTCGATGTATTAAACATCTTACAGAATTAAAAATTGGGTTTTTTAAATATTATTTTACAACTAAAGAAAAATAAGGAACATAATGACTGTTACGAAGTTTTACAGAAGTATTTCAATGCATTTTTGCATTGAAAATAAGGTCTTCCACATGAGCTACAACCTCAGCCTTTCTATTTATTTTTCAGTTTTGAGACAGGGTCATGCTAAGTCATTAAATTGCCTAGGCTAGGCTCAAACTTTGGATCCTCCTGCCTCAGCCTCTTACAGTGCTAGGATTACAAGTGTGGATCACCATACTAGCTGATTTTTACTGAGACTGATTTTATCATATAGTGGGAAGGGGTCTTCAAATATTTACTGTGTAGTCAAATGCTGTACTTATGCCACAGGGTAATCCTTCCTATGCAAAATGACCAATGTTTTAAGGCATCAGTTAATCTTCATTATCATGGAAATCAATATTAAATATCAAATAAACCAATATAACACTATTTCATCCTCTGTTGAGGAGTCTGTAAGCCAGCAAAATGCTCACTGAGAGCCTCACAATATATAATCTTCCAGTGAGTCATGCCCCTGTAATTAAAGTGAACATTTAAGTCTCTCTGCTTCTTCATTTTCTATCTTGAAATGGTTTCGATCAGTATCAAATATGAGCAAGAATTTATTCAGTGGAAGACAAAATGGGTATGACTTGGGTAGGTTAATGACATCAAATATATCTTCTTTAGAGAAATTAATTCTCCAAACGATGTTAATGATGTTAAGTCTCCTGGAAGCATTTTTTATTCTGCTTTCCAAGCATAAACTATATCCTGTCATTTTACCCAGCTTCTCGGCAACATTCATCACCAGACTTCAGGGTTTCTCCTTCAGGAGATCCTTCTCCGGGGCTTAGCGATCACGCACTCCGTATGCTGTGCTGCTGCCTTTCTGCATTTACTTGTCCGTCACCATTGCTGGCTTGTATTTCTTTCACTATCCTTTCCATAGGAGACTCCACTAAGATTATGTGCTGGCCTATTCTGTCATGTCGCTTTTCATATTTATCAGAGATAATCTCACATGTGCTCTTTATTTCAGGCAGCATGTATGAATGAAGAGCTTGCAAATTTGTTTTTTGCAATCTATGGGTTCTATGTAGCTGACAGTTTCAGTGCTACCTGAAGCTTAATCTTCTGTTTCAGTTGTGTATTTCTACATAAACATACTATAGTAGCTAAAACAATGGAACTCTATTATTTTTATTATTTTTCACAATTCTTTGCATCGACTAAGTGGCTCTTCCCTTACACTTGACGTGGGCCTTAGGATCACTTACAGCTGCCTTTAGCTAGAAGCCAATGTAATTTTCACAGGGTGTCTTTTCTATCAGGGTCCCTCATGGGAGTTTCTCTCTTCAACAGCATAATTCGGTGTTATGTCAAGTGCTAGAGACTCAGTCAACAAATGTTGCGCTTTGGGGAAAGTGATTGAATCATGACAGTTTGAATTTTATCAAGGGGATTAACCATGTGGGAGAGCACACTTTGGTGGTATTATTGTAACAACAAGAGGTAGGATCTAATCGAAGATGGTGAGTCACAAGGACATGACTTTTGGAACTATACCTGGTGCTCAGCCCCTCTCTCTCTGGCTCTGGGCCCTCTCTCAGCTTCCCACCTGCCATGAGATGTGCACTTTGCTTTACTACACTCTTCCTCCATGACTTTTATGCTGTCTCAAATGCACAGGAAAGAATCATCTGAATGTGCACGCAAGCCCGTAAAACCATGAGCCAAAATAAATTGTTCCCCTGCTAAATTGACAGTCTCAGATAGTTTGTCACCATGACGGGAAGCTAACACACCTAGAGCTATTCATAACGTGCAAGCTCTGCTCCAAGTTATCAAAGGTGGAAGCTGGTAGTCTTCCTGGCTGAGTCTAGAACTGGCATGTATCACGGATGCTCATTGCCTTAGCTAAGGGCATGTACGTATAAAAATATTCATCTTAAACTTCAGAGATAATCAATTCTCTCAACAATAGAAAAAACACAAAAACCAAAAATCCAAAGACAAAAAACAAAACAGGCAAACATCAACAACAGCAACAACAACAACAATAACAAAAAAAACACCAATAGTTGGTGCTTTACATGATTGTCTGACTAAATTTGCATGTCTGTATATGGGTTTGTGTATTTACACTTCGAAGATATCAATGGATAAAGCAATGACCACTGTTGAGATCATATCACCTTGTCTATAGATTAGTTGTGATTGTACTATTTTTTATGCTAATTGGTGTCTGTTTGTCAATATGTTTTTGTACTTTTAATTTTTTTAATTAAAAAAAATTCAGAGATAAAATGAGCACACCAAAAATATTTGGTAGTAAGTGAGGAAAAGAAAGACAATCACAAATCAAGTATTTCAAATAACAAGGATAAATATTCTGTAATATGTGTCCTTGGTATTTTATGGTATATTAACTGTGTTCATGTTAAACGAAGTACTACTATTTAGGCCTACTTCTATTTAGCAAGAAGAGTACATTCATTTGTTTATTTGTTTATCTATCAATTGATTTCTATTTGGGAGATCAAGACAATGGCCTTCCCACCAATCTACATAGCAAACCGATTTGTATTTTTACATTTGGCTCATCAGACAGGGCCTTGCTAAGTTGTGCAGGTGAGACCCAGTTTCTTCCTGCCTGTGCCTGCTAAATGCCACCGCACTCAGCTAAGATGGGTACTTTTTAAGAGGCTATCCACACCTTTCAATAGTCAAACTAACTTTTTCCATGGGCAAAAACCTTAAACTACTATTGTTTTTCCATAATTGATGTTGATAGCCCCTTTTAACCCTCTCCCTCTATACAACTTAAGGCATTCATCATATGCTAGGGAGTCTCTGTGACTTGCGCATCTCTTTGCAAAAGTCCTCCATTTTCTTTGCAGTTATGGCTGCCCTCCTCCATCTCCTTTTCACCTCATCTGAGACATGGGAAACAAGGACCAATATATATTATGCACAGATACAAATTCTGTATGATGAATTTCATCATTATTTATAAGCAAATTGTAGCAATAAAGCTAATCCAGAAAAGAATATCATAATGACCCATCCTGGATCCAAGGTATTTTTTTTAGGTTTTTCTTTTTTATTATTATTATTTTTTTTAATTTTAAAAGTAAAAGCACAAAAATATGTTAACAAACACACACAAAGTAGCATAAGAAATAGTAAAATCAAACCTGATTTACAGACAAGGTGACATGGACTCAACAATGGTTGTTGCTTTACCTATTGATATCTTCGAAGTGTATATTCATGAACACAGATACAGACATGCGAAATTGGTGAAACAATTAATCACCGCAACAACAGAAAAAAAAGAAAGAAAGAAACTGGAAAGCATTAACGAAGAGTCACAAAGTAGTACAATAATAGTAAGATCAGAATTGAGTTATAGAAAAAGCAACAGAAAAAAACAATGGTTACTGGTTTCCACATTGATATCTTCAAAGTATGTGCTCAGGATAACACATACAGACATAGAAGATTGATCAAATGACCCGTCATCAACTATTCCTTAACATTAAGTGATATAATACAATAGTAGAAACATGTTAGGCCTCCTGCACATATGTATATACATATATACATACATACATTTTTGTCTTTTTCTTTTCTCCTTTCCCTCGTCCCCTCTGTTTGCTTTTGAAAAGATTTCCTTCATGTCTCTTAGTTTATATTCCCACCCTCAGGTTCTTATACCAGTGATACAATACATTGCCTGCTCATGTACTGCTGATTTATTTCACTTATGAGTATGGACTCCAATTTTTACCACTTGCCTACAAAGTCCCCTAAAGTGTCTTTCTTTATAGCTGAATAATATTCCATTATATAAAAATGCCACAGTTTTTTCATCCAGTCTTCTGTGGATGGACACTTGGGTTGCTTCCACATTTTAGCTATTACAAATTGCGCTGCTATAAACATGGGTGCACATATATCAGAGTGATAGGATGTTTTCAGATCTTCTGGGAAAATACCCGGAAGAGGAATAGCTGGTTTGAATGGAACCTCTAGACCTAGTTTGCTGAGAAATCAAACTGCTCTCCACAGTGGTTGCACCAGTCTGCATTCCCACCAGCAGTTTAATAGAGTCCCTATTTCTCCACAGCCTCGCCAGCATCTGTTATTGGATGACTTTTTCATACTGGCCAGTCTTACTGGGGTGAGATGAAATCTCGATGTAGTTTTTATTTGCATTTCTCGAATGACTAAGGATGTGGAACATTTTCTCATATATTTATTTGCCATTTGTATTTCTTTATCTGAGAAGTGTGTATTCATCTCAGATGCCCATTTCTGGACTGGGTCTTTGAATTTGGACAGGTACATGTTTTTTAATTCTTTGTATGTTCGAGATAGAAGACCTTTGTCTGAGGGACAGCCAGCTAGGATTTTTTCCCAATTTGTGGGTTTTCTTTTAACTTTGCTGGTGATTTCTTTAGATGTACAAAAACTTTTCAGTAGAATGAGGTCCCAATTATTGATTCTTTGAAGTGTTTCCCTTGCAGTTTCATTTTTGTTCATGAACTCTCTGCCTACTCCTATCTCTTCAAGATTTTTACCTACTTTCTCTTCCAATAGATTTAGAGTTTCTGTTTTAATGTTGAGGTCT
>PVLD010024460.1:0-25401 GCA_004027595.1 Dinomys branickii
AATGTTACCTTCACCTTTGTTACTCAGTTACACAGATGATGGCCCATTTGATCATTCAATTTTTCTCCTCCCTCATCTCCGTTGCCCTACCACTCAATCAGTCATCTTCCCTGTGATAATAACTGTACTCCTGGGTTTATCTATATCCTTGGACTCTCGCCTTGGGAAGAGATATAGCTGCCTCAGACTATACTATAACTTACATATATACTATACTATAACTTACATGGGTGTATACAAACTGCCATGGTTGGAGGTGGAAAAGCACATATGCTCACAGCAGACTGCCCGGCTCCACCCTGTCGTCGTGCTATGGGTGGGGGTGGGTCCAGTCCATGAGATGCCCTGAGCAAGGCCCTCAGTGGAGCAGCATCGGGGCCCACTGTGGGGCAGCTGTGGGGCCCACTATGGGGCAGCCGCGGGGCCCACTGTGGCGCAGCCACAGCAGCCTGGACACTTTAGCAAGACCCTACTTCAAAAATAAAAAAATTTTAAAAAGGCTGGAGCACAGACAAGTGCAAAGGCCCTGGATCAATCCCTAGTACCACCACCACTAAAATAAAAAAATGAAAACATAGATACTGATCGTTTGAAATAATATTCTCAATATACTGAATCAAATAAAACATTAATAAAATTAATTTCATGTTTCTTTTTGCACTTTTAATATGCCTACTAGAAAATTTTAAATTACTGGGATCCCCAGAGGGTTTTGTTGACATAGATCATGCCTACTGGTATTTTACCACAGTATGAACTGAATCTAAGAAAACTACAATATTAAGTAATCCACTTAAAATAACCCACTTAATGATAACGTACTGTTTTAAAGTAATGAATGAGAAGATGGCATTATTTTATGTTTGCAATCTTTTTTAATATCTAGTTTAAATAAACACAGCTGGATTCTTGCATCTTCTTCTACATTTATCTGCTGTACAGTAATGTATTGATTTGGATGAAATATAAGGAGAAAATCCAGCTTCACACATATACATAACTTGGAAAAGGCAGAACTATTTTAACAGCTTTTTCACATAACTGGACAGTCTTCTTTGACACTACACTAAAACTAAGTGGTGGCTTTTCTTTTTCTTTTTTAGCTCACAAATGGTAGTTTCTTAAAATGTTAGAAACATGAGCCAGACATGGTGCTGCATGCGCATAATCCCAGTACCTGGGAGGCTGAGGCAGGAGGATAACTGAGTTTGAGGGCAGCCTAAGCTACATAGTAATTTCAAGGCTACCCTAAACTACACAGGGAGACCCTATCTCAAACCCACCCCCCCAAAAAAGGTTAGAACTATAGAATATGAAACCACATCAATACCCTTTTTGTACTTGGTTGCATAAAAATCCATTTACTTCCTATACATAACAGACTTTTTAAAAATATGCATAATTCTGGGATATATATTATGATCATATGGAAAATATTGGTTCACTGAATTATGCTAATCCTTCCATATTGACAAACTTCATTATATAACAGCAAATTATCACATCCATTTAATTTTATCACCAAATCTCATGAGAAAAACAATTTTAAAAAAGGACTTAAGTACCAAATAGCTGTCAAGCTCAATGACAAGAGATACATGTTTCTCAAAGTTCTAATTCTTACTTTAAAGTTTTAAATTTATCTACTGTCAACATTTTTTCCACTTCAAGTGACAGGTTCACTTTGTTCCTTTTGATAAAATGTCTTCCAAATACCAAAGCTTTATTAAATATAGTTTGTCAATCATTCCTTTGCGGGCTAGGGATATAGCTCAGTGGAATAAGCACTTGCCTAGCAAGCGCAGGGTCCTGAGTTCGATCCCCAGTACCGCAAAAAAAAAAAAAATCATTCCTTTGCATAAAAATGGTATTTACAATTCAAATGATCATCCAAGGCTTTTTCTCCAGTCAACCATCACATTTTGCAAGTCAGCGAAAAGCTTCATGGCTAACACCTTTTCATCACTGAATAATGAAAATACATACACCCAAGGCTCAAGTTTTAATAAAATAAATTTTTAATGCTTCATGAAGGCCAGTCCTAAGTGAAACTGCCCTTTTTCCTTGTAAGGAGATGATGATAGAAAATACAATGAATGTTATGGCCAGCATCACTGCCTTGATTCATGCTAATGCACTGGCAGTTTTACCCTTCTCTTTTATAATTTAAGTGTAAATGTTAAAATGGAGAAAAAGGCAAGTAAAATCCAAGTATTATTGTAAAAATAATAATTATTTAAATAATTATTATAAAAATAATCTCATGGACACCTTGAAAGGGTCATGGGAGTCCTCAGGGGCCTCTAGACAACACTAATTTATTTTCAAATGCTCTCAGTGGGTTATTGTTGACCCTGACTTTCATCTTAAATTCAACACCTGAATGTAAAGTTGTAAAGCTAAGGGCACTGGCTTGAGCCAGTTCAAGAAAATGTGAGTTTCTGCTTCTCAGTGTATTTTTAGCATCTTCTAAACTACCTCGGTGAAGACGTTTATAACTGTGCCAGCTCTCAGGAGATTTTATGCTAGATCTGCATGCAACAAAATAAAAGTCTTTACTTTTCTATAAAACAAACACTTCAATGGTTAATCGAATAGCAACTGTATTTCCTAACAGTGTTTTTAGTGGGACAAACTTTTTCTTTTGGTCTTTTTGAGACAGGATTTCACTATGTAGTTCAGGCTGGCCTTGAACTCACTTTGTAACCCAGGCTGGCCTCAAAATCACAGTGATCCTCCTGCTTCATCTTCCTGAGTGCTGGGATTACAGGTGTGTACCACCACATCTGGCAACAAACTCATTCTTATAGGAGTTTGTTTTGTTTTGTGTTGTGTTGTGTTGTGCTTTGCTTCAAGGAGATGAGATTTTGCTATGGTACCCAGGCTGGTCCCAAACTCTTGGGATCAGGGAATCCTCTTGCCTCAGCCTCCAGAGTAGCTGGGCTCAGAAGCATATCCCCACTATGCCCAGTGGGTCTATGAATTTAAAGGAAAATCAGTAAAAGCCGTAAAAGGGGACAGAGATTTCTATAGCGACCAGTGGCCAGAGTAATTACCCTTACCTAACATCCTTCCCCACAGTCATAGCAGCAATCACTTTCTTCACAGCCTCCTTCCTCTTTTCTTTCTTTTCATTGTTGAGTTCAGCTTTTAATTCAAAGATTTCTCCTAGAAGAGATGTGGGCAAATGGGTGAGGTTCTAGGACCGGAGAACTAGAGCAGAATAGTACACTGTGCAATAAAACTAGGATAGCATGGGAGGATCTGCAGTTAGATTGTTTTTAAAAAATAATCATAGAATATGCACAATTCAAACCCTACAAGAGTACTTGGCTCACTGCCATGGACACTATCAATAAATTTTTAAAACCATCTAAGTTAGAGGCTTATGGTACAATCCAGATCTTTAGGAAACGCAGAAATGGGAAAAAGTAAAATCTCATAATATCTAACTGCAATGAGGAAAGAACAGTATCTAAGGGAAGATCTCTTATCAGAATTTTAAGGTACCAGGGAAAGAAATAAATGCAGGCAGGGTGTGGGCTTAGAAATTAGTATTTCCAAACATAAACATATTGTCTCAATTACTCACTTCCAACTTTACAGGTAAAGAAATGAGGCTCAAAGATCAAAGTGAGAGGGGCCTGGGGATATAGCTCAGTGGAATAAGCGCTTGCCTAGCAAGCACAGGGTCCTGAGTTCGATCCCCAGTACCACCAAAAAAAAAAAACATATAAAGATCAAAGTGAGTTACCAATAGAGCTGGACTCTTACAGTTGTCTCCCAATTCTGAATCTGATATTCTCAACCCTGATCACACACTAATACCACCGGGAAATATTTAAGAACAATGCTTGGGCTCTACTGTGAGCCAAATGAATCAGAATGATCAAAATGTCAAGAAGAGTTTACACTCTCTCTCTCTTATTTATCGTACTGTGGACTGAACTCAGGTCCTTTACCCTGGTCTAGTCCCAGTGTTTTTTTTTTTCCATTTTGAGACTGCTTCTCATTAAGTCACTAAGTTGCCCAGGTTGGACTTGAACTCAGGCTCTCAGAAGGCTGGGGTTTCAAGTGTGCACAATGATGCACAGATCTACATTCACATTTCTTGGTACCAGAAATGTTGAACTCAGGACCTTGCTCTTGCCAGGCAGGCGCTTATGCCACTGAGCTATATCCCCGGCCCAACATTCACATTTTTAAAAGCTCCCCAGCTGATTCTAACACACAATGACTATTGCAAATCATTGCTCTAGGGGGCCAGAGATATAGCTTAGCAGTACAGGCACCTACTTGGCAAGCTCAAGGTCCTGAGTTCATTCCCAGCATCCCCCACCCCCTGAAATCATTGCTCTAATTAGTACTGTAACAAGGCAATAGGAATAGCTTTAAAGTCCCATCCTATTCAAAAAAATCAAGCAAGAATAATTTTGATGTTGCAAGAATGGTACAAACTAGGGCCATTTCTAAAGGTATAAGCTTGAATGACTGTGAAATGCCAGGGGCTGTCACCATTCTTTAAGGTCTAGTTTTCAGGCTCATTTATCTTTAGAACACTGGGGCTGAAATGAAACAGAAGGTAACTATCCCCATCTGTTTCAAATAGAAACAAAAGAAAAAACACCACTAAACCCATGAGAAAAAGTTTGATGAATCTCATCTCTACCTTCTACCTATACCCTTAAATTTCTCTATGCTATTACCTCACTTACCTTCTATACTGTCCTGGATGTTCATTTTACCCAACCCTCACTGACAAACCTGAGTGTGTACAACCTGACCTCCTTGAAGCCCCAAGAGAAGGATGAAATCAATAAGTGAGCATTAAAAGCTTGTTTCATCAATATCCATCACCAAAAGGTAAGCAAAGTGTTATAAAATCACTATTTAATGGACAGCTGCAAAAATAGCACAGCCAGAGAAGCTAGGCTCTTTAATGTCATTATCTGCTTCCCCAAGTCCTATGCTGCCAAATCTAGTTCTTAGGGTTCTCCTCATTTACTTCTGGGAACAGTAAAGGACAAATAACAGCATTTCAGAAATTCTAAACCATGAATAGCAGCAATAGTTGCTGAATCAAAACAGGATGTAACTGGAATTATTCCAGTTCCAGTAGCATAAATTTAAAGAATACTGTATGTTCCAGTGGAAGTTCTGGTGGGCGTTGCAGGAAGTAAAAGAACATAAGCTATTCTGTTTTTTTAGAATGTGTTATTTATCCAGTCATGATTCAATCTGTAAATCTCAAACTTTTATAAATCCTCAAATAAAAAAAGGTCACCCAGAGCCCTTGAAGAGAAGGTTTAAAGAGCTAGGTATGTTTTTATAAAATCTCTTTATGTTACCATAAGCAGTAAGTTGATCATCAAAGCACACAAAATATTAACAGAAGAAATAAATATTTTTCAAATGAAAACAAAGTCAAGAAAAGCTGCAATGAATGACTAGAGGTTCATGGCTTCTGTGAGGTATAAATAATAAAGATGGGGAGAAAGAAGTGGGTGGAGCCAAAGAGGCAAAGTACCTTGTACATACCGCAACTTTATTCGACTTTTCCCTTCTCCTTCCTCCTCTTCTCTAATCCAATCTATTAAGCATTGGTAGCAACCAGCAATGGTTCTCAATCTTGGCTACACGTTAAAATAATCTGGGAAACTTTTAAAATCTCCACACTCTGACCTCTAAAACCAGCCATCTGGGAATAGGATAAAGGCATTGGTATTGTTTTAAAGTTCCCGGACCAACTCCAATGTGCAGCCAAGGCTGTAAGTCACTGATTAGTAATAGATATAACTAGGCAACTCACTATAGGGTTTTCTGTAATTATAATAGAAGAAAATGGTTACCCATACACACTCTAAATATGACAGATTTCTTGAGCTTTCCAAAAAAATACGCTGGTGCTTGGTCCAGACCACTACCATATGCCCTTCTGCTTTTAAAAATTTTTATAAGCATTTTTAATCTTAAAATTGGAAGAGTCCCCAGTTGTTAATATTTTGTCACAATTGCTTTATCATTGCTCTTTATGTATCTTTTATATAAATTATATGTGTATATATATTTTATACATATATATATATTTTATTTTTTGAGCCAGGGTCTCTTGCCTCACCCTCCTGAGAGCTATGATTATAGATGTGCACTGCCATGCCTGACCATTCTCTACGTATTTATACACCTTGTAGGCATCATATCTCTTTAGTCCTGAGGATATCAATGTGTGTATTTTCCAAGAATAAGAAAATTCTCTTAGCTTTAATTCCTAAAACACTGATACATTATTGAATCCAATCTACCGACCTTATTTAAAGGTATCAGTAATGTCCTTTATAGCAACTTGATTCCCACCCTTTTAAAGAACAGAAGGAAGGAGAAATAGAGCTGGTGTCATCCATAGACTATATCACTAAACATAAGGCCTGCTGAGGGTAAAAGCACAGAATTCTGATCCTGAGAAGCAAAGCAAGACAGCTGACATCACAGTAAGCAGGTAAGAGCTAACTAGTCTGTCTTTGATGGAGAGCCTTCTGTGCCTTTAGACATGATATGAACAGTTTTGCAAATAGGATAAGATGAGAGGTTATCCTATAGGGAATATAATCATTTTGTTTGGTAAATATATGCTAAAAAAAAAAAGATGGGAGGTAGACTTTTCCAAGAATCTTTAGTTTTTAAACTCAAATTCATGCATAAAAACCAGCATCAGATTACTGATCACAAAGATGAGTAGGCTAATTAATCAAGGCTACTCAAGTAATTCAGTCTATGACCTAAAAATATCATAGAACCAGCTGTAGATGTTCCCATTTCAAATGTAGATCTAGACAGAGTGAGATGTATCTATATGGAGGGATTTGAAGAACATCAGGTTTTTATGTATTGTTTTGCATTATCCTCTTTTCATTAAATGTAACATTTTAAAAATAATACGCATTAACAATATACTTAAATGCACAGAAAAATCCTAAAGATATATATTCTTGTTTTAACTGTATTGTTATAAAATTTTTTATTTCCAAGTAAAAATTAGAAAAGAATAAATGCTGCTTCTTGTTTTCCTTAGATCTGTCAGTCTTCAACTGATTGGTAGTATTTTCAGTTCGCAAGTAGTCTCTGCCTTTTACTGAACTAGAATCTTCCTGGCAAAATGAGGTGCTTTGTCTTTAAAAAGCTGTACTTTAGGGCTGGATGGTGAACTCTGTGGCAGAGCGCTTCCTTAGCATTCATGAGGCCCTGGGTTGAATTGCCAGCAACACACACACACACACACAAAACCCAATAAAACAAAACCTTGTACTTTAATAACTTATTCAAATACACTCATCTGCAGAAGCAATAGACTGCCAATAAGGCTGTCCACACAAATCACACCTGAGGAGGGCAGGCACATTTTATTTGGAACATTCTAACCCTAAAACTTTTGAGAAAACCCCAAGATTTGACAAGGTCTCTACTTACCCTTCTTATTGGTTGTGAAGTACTTGGAGTCAGTCATAATTCTGGCTCTTTACACCTGCAGCAAGAAAAATGAATATCCTTATCCAGATCAGCAAGTCATTGGGTCAATTCTAAGAACACTGAGCTCATTTTTATTTTCCTGAGACAGGGTCTTGCTCTTATTTCAGACTAGCCTGGAATTTGTGGCCATCCTCCTCTCTTAGTCTCTTCAGTGCTGGGATTACAGTGCTGGATGCCACCATGCCCAGCTGAATTCATTTTAAAAACATTTTATTTAAGAATTTCTACCCTCAAAAATGAGTATCTTCTTCCTTAATATCACCACTGCTGTCACAAAAGATACAAAGAATATTAAAATATATAACTCCTCCCTCAAGAAGTTATACAGGGGCAAAGTCTAAATGCCAAATAGAAAGGGACAATAATCTGAACTTATTATGGCTTTGTGATTTTATACAGAAGTATCTCCTCAAAGCCTTCAAGACTGAAAGCTAGACCTCTTTGTAAGTAAGTGTATATGTTTTCAATTAATCACTCAACCATGTAGGGTAAGGAAAAGTTTTATTTATTCATTTATTTTTGGTTTGAAAGCTTTCTCCATAACCTTTTGCTCAGGAATATTTGCTTACTTCCTTGGCTCAGGAGGGAACCACTCCAAAACATATATTCTGAAGTAGTGTGAGGCCAAGGAGGAAACAGGCCAGGGACACAGCTGAGGTAGAGTGTTTCTCTAGCATGCATGAGGTTGTGGGTTCGATATTCCTAGTGCAGGAAAAATAAAATTTTTTGCCTTTGCCAGGCATGATGATACATGCCTGTAATCCCAGCACCTGAGAGGCTGCAGCAGGAGGATCCAAAGTCAAAGGCCACATTAGGTAGCATAGCAAATTCAAGGCCAGACCCTGTTTCAAAAACAAAACCCAAACCAAAACAAAACAAACATGGGGAAAGGGGATTGAGAGACAGAGAGAGGGATGTGGGTAGGGAGGATAAAGGAAATTTTTTAAAAATCAAGAATGTAAACTGCAAACATGTATTACTAAAATAAAATTTTAAAAAGAAACTCTAGGACTATGTCCAACATACCAACTTCTTTAAATATATTCAACTTTCTTTAAATAATATTCCTCCTGCACTCAAAAGTGGGTAGCTCTTTCCCTAACAACATAACTAACAAGGCTTATTACTAATGTCAGGACAAGACATCCTGGCACCTACTCGTTACTATCAAGTCAATACAACTGGAGTCATAATACATTTGGCAAACAATTATAAATACAGATCTGGGAGAACTTACCACAGTACCAAACAATCAATGTAACTAGAGAAAAGAAAAAGAACCAGATAAACCTAAAACAATGAAAAGAATCTCATTTGAATCTGATCACTAAAATGTGCTTCTTGTACAATCTAGTGGAAATTAAGACTTGTCCTATATCTTTCCAACCAGTCATTTACTATTTATGTTCTTGATCCTAATATAGTAGAGTTCTTTAGTTTTGCACCAAAACTTCACTGAATTACCATGTTAAAAGAAGTGAACTATAACTCACAAATATCATACATTATAGAAATTTCCATTCTAATATTTATTATAATTAAAAATCTGTAACAGAGGCTTGCCTTATTCAGTGTTTTCATAATGGCTTTCTAGCACATATTTAAAGACTGCTATAATCATTTAATCCATTCACAATGTAAATTAAATGCAAAGTGGACACATAAAGAAAAGAATTCTTTTTTTTGCTGGGGGGAGGGCAGGGTCTCACTGTGTAGTTCAAGAGGCCCTAGAATTCACTATGCAGCCTCAGCCTACTGAGTGCTGGGATTACAGGCGTGTGTCACCACACCAGGCTGGAATCCTTCATATAAAAAGACATGCAATGAATCTAAAGTTATCTAAATATACAAACAGATAAACCAATATATAGAAATGTTCACAAGAGCCTGATAGGAGGGCTATCGTTTAAATTCACTGCGTCTACCTAGGATGTTGCTGGCCATTTTAGATCCCACAGTGAAGCAGGAAAATGGATCCCCAACAGAGCAAATCACCCCAACAGAGTAGGAGAAAAGGGCAACTTTAATGAAGCCAGTGTCTCCACAGGGGACTCATGTCCTCCGGAGAGCTCTGAGCAAGGCTTTGCTTTTACCCTATGCTGTTTCTACAGGAAAATCTCCCATTGCTGGGCAACACAAGTGAAATGATTACAGAACAGAAGCAGAGCAGTGGGTAGGTGGAGTGGGCAATTCTGGCAGGACTTTCTAGGGCCATTATGCTCCACTGATATTATACACCTGTACCTGTACACAGCTGTGGCCATAAGCCCCAAATTTCTCAGGGAGCTTCACTGTACAGTTAACCCATAGTTGCCCAATTTCACCCCAAGAAGTGGCTTCCTCCAGTGGGATCATTAAAACTTAAAATTTGTTTAAGATTTAAAAATAAAATTTGCTTAGAAAATTTCACTCTGCTTCTTGGGAAGTACACAAAATTACTCTGTGTTCTAGAGCTCCATTCTGTTAAACAGTAAACCAGGTCTTAAATAAGTACATTCATTAATAAACCCCATATTTCATTATCTCTCCTAACAAATTTCAAGGCAGAAATATATTTCTGTCTTGTTCATTGTAAGAATTAAGTGTTCTTCTCTTAATTAAATAATGCACCCATCCACAAAATGTCAGGGATGAGAAGAAGGTCAAATATCTTTAGAAGCCTATAATGGAGATCCTAAAGGAAGAATCTCTGCTCTAAAAAGATAGGGGCTGAGGAATTGAGTTTAGGGGTAGAGTTCTTAGTTTGTCTAGCAGGCACCCTCGGTTCAATCCCAGAAATAGAGGGGGGGGGAAGCTAAAGAGAGGAGAAAAACATCACTCTCCTAACTGACACCACTGGAAGGAAATATTCACTATAAGCATACCCAGTTGGTCTTTATCCTAAACTAAAGGAAACTGAGTGAAAAGTGAAAAGTCTAAACAAAATAAAGTGAGAAGAGGTAGTGGCTACCCAACCCTATGAATATCTTCCATGTCACTGAATTGTTCTTTTTTTTTTTTTTTTTTTTTCATCTTTTTGAGATAAGGTCTCACCAGTTCAGGCTGGTCTTGAACTCACTTTGTAGCCCAGGCTGGCCTTGAACTGGCAGTGATCCTCCTGCCTCAGCCTCCTGAGTGCTAGGATTACAGGCTTGTGCCACCATGTCCAGCTGAACTGTTCATCTTAAAATGGTTAATTTTACATAATGTGAATTTCACCTCAAAAAATTACATGTGTATGTTTTTAAGAAAGGAATATGAACACACAGCCAGAATCTTCAAAATACAGTGAAAATTGATGTCTGCATTAGAAGGCACAGAAAGAGTAGACAAGATGGAATTGAAGAAAAAATTATGTATTTCCTGAAATTGATCAGAAATCAAAGTGGAGGGTGGGAGCGGTTGTTCCTCAGGAGGGCCCAGAATAAGCAAAACAATGATGAAATTTGAACTCACACTACCTTTCTACCAGATCAAACCGGACAAATCACTGGTTTTTCTGAGAACTTACGGTATGGTCTAGGGACTTTGTTAAACAATAAAGTTGCCACAGTCCAAGCACATAATCACTTTTTCTGCTCCTAGCCCAGAGTGTGATGTCACTGCATTTTACAAAAGGCCTCCTTGCACAAGTTATAGATCTAGATTTAACATAACCTAGTTTCTGCCAAATATAGGTTGTGAAAAGCCTTCCTCTCTTTCCATTCCTCCCTCCCTCCGGTTCACTAAAAGAGAAGCTCAGCAGCAAAATAAGACTAATAGCGTGGGTAGAAATAAGATTGGGAAAAAAAACTAGTAAGATCCTAATTTCAAATGGCTCTCTGGGAAGCAGAAGCTAAATTAGAGTTGCTTAAGGCCATTACACTCTGGTTTCACACAGTTCAGCACTCACAATGAAAAACTAGCCAAAGTTAAGAAAAATATAAAGCAGAAAAAAGGAAATTATTAAGCAGAAAGATTATTTCAGCAACCTTTTATTACAAGGATGTTGGTGTTAAATTCATTTGAAATCAAATATTCAATAATAACAAAACAGTAGCCTCTTCAAGTATCATTTAGCTCACTGTAAATTATGGAACACTTAAAAGTTAAAATCACCTGCAATTTGTTTAAATATGACAGGCTACAGAGTAATGTGTTAATATAGTACTGTACTATACAAAAAGAGAAAAGTTCAAACGTTTCCACCCAATTGGTATAAAATACTAATATATTCTGGAAAACTTACACCTGGAAGGAAAGAAGAGACCATGTCCTGTCTTCATATTTCTTGGTCATCTTGGTTCAAATCCACATCTAAAACATACACTAAAACACTAATCTTTTACAGAAGAATAAAAGAAGAGAACTTTTTTGAGTTTCTTCAAATTAGTCAAAATATTAGCTTTATATTAACCTTACTCAGCTTTCAGTGAGGCTGTTCATAGGATACGCTATCTTTTCTATTTCCTAAGGAGCTTTAACTGTTAAAGGCACCTGCAAACAGTTCTCACCTTACCAGCACGCTTAGTCATCCTTGGAATGCGTTACACATTTTCTTGTACACCTGCAGGTCCTTCATCGGCTGCTTTCCATGATTACTTTGGAAATGTACCCTTGGGCTAAGCAATAGAACTACTGTATACAAGGATGGTAATTAATAATTTAAATCACTCTTCACTGAGACCACCTTCTGAGTCATCCTGCCTTTCTGAGCTTGTTGTGTTTTCAGTACTTTTTCTTTTCAAACCACAAGGATGTAATACCAGCCTTAAAAAAAAAAAATAACAACCCTCTTTGGAAAGTCAAAAGTTCATGAAACACCCACACCACATTCACGTAATTATTAGTAGCCAAGTGAGCTCAATAAAAGCCTACTCCCAAATAGAGGACTGCTCTGAAACTCCACCAACACAAACTCTTCCAATTCAAAGAATAAGGAAACAGCAAGAAATTCCAGTTTCTTTACTTTTGGCGTAATCTACAACCCTTCCCAAACCAGGCTGTTTCTGCTAAACTCAGGGTTAAAAAAATAAAAAATAAAAATAAAAATAAACAATAAAGGGAAGAAGAAATCTAGGCTACGATTTACTCCCATTGGCTTCCCTCTCTCTCACTCCGCATCAATTCTGTAGGTTTCCCTCCTTTTCCTTCCCCAGGGGGTCAAGACTCTAGGGACACATTCGCCCATTACCAGTAGGAGACAGGTCTCCAACCTTAAGGTACAGGAGGCGGACAAGGTTTCAATGGAGAAACTGCGGGGGGAATCCCTTTCCTCTTGGACACGTCCCAGTCTCTCATGAAAGCCGCCGAGCGGGAAGGACGGTTCCCCCCGGGCCGCCAGCGTCTACCGGCCACACCCCTGGCCTCGGCCCTCCAAGCCCCTAGACCTAGAAACGTGTTTTCCCTTTAAAGCCCCCAACTACCAGCTGTCACACCCGGGCAGTTTCTCCTCCCACCACAGCTTCACGGCAATGGAGACCCTTTCTTCCACCCTGTTCCTCACAACGGTCACACCCGACGGCTCCCTCCATCCTCAACGGTCACGCTCTTATCATTTCCTCTCCCGGGTTTCCCACCGAACCTGGGGTTCCCTATTCTCGTCATACCCCCGCCAACACTAGGGGCACACCCAAAACCGGCAGCCTTGAACTCACCGGAGGCAAAGGCTGGGAGTGGCGGTGGCAACCAGACAGCACAGCCGGGGTGGTGTTGTAATGGTTTCCTGCCCGTCACGACTCTTTCTCTAGGTCTAAGCCACTGCGCAAAACCCAACTTTGCCAGGGACAAAGATGGTGGGCCGGAAACTTTGACATCAGAGTACCTCGCCGCGTGACGTCATCCTGGTGCGCGGGAGACTTAGAAGGGAAGGCGTCCCTGTCGCCTTGGAGACGGAAATGGTTCACTAGATTGGGGTAAGGCCAGGAGGCTGGGGCTTCCAAGATGGTCAGTGCCCATCTCAATGGGTATATTAAACGAGATGATATTCTCTGTATTTGTTTCTCGCATAAGGATTTTCTTAAATACACAGAGGCGTGAAACAAACTATCACTTTATTTGAAAGCAAACCAACCTCGGCTCATTTTTGTGGTTCAAGAGTTGGCAATGGAGGTGCAGCTCCAGTCTATGCATGGGCAGTGGGCAAAGACAGAGGATTGAGAAGCTACCTGATCTGTTTGCATTCTTCCCTGAGTTGTGACTGGAAAAATGTCTAACATCTCTGGTCTTTTTATGTTGTTTTAACTTAAATGATATAGTGGGTTAAACAGCGTGTGATAGATCTGCTTGCAAAAAAGTAGATTTCTTTCTGAAATTAAGATCTCAGACCAGAATCTGAAAGAGGATAAAAAGGATAATGAGGGTAAGTGAAACTAGCTGTCCCTAACTTTTATTTGGAGGTATGAGGGAGGGTAGAGAGCAAGGGATAGTTTGTTGGTTCTTCCCTCATGTTATGTGATTCTCCTGCCTTAGCCTCCCAAGTACCTAGTATTACAGGCATGCACCCAGCTAGGGGTGGGATTTTGATGAGATACTTATTTGTTGATTGTGATAATTGACATTTGGTGGACTGCCTTTCCTTTTCTTATACAGTAACTTCAATTTACTTTTGCAGTATCCTCATGGGACTATTAATCAAGGCACTTTACCCCTCCTCTAGCTAAGAGTAAAATAAAGTGGAAAGGGAACCTGAACCAAAATTGATCAATTGGAATTTGAATCACAAACACAGTGACAAATATAAAGTGGTTGAAGCTCATTTATTACAACATTGCCTGCATGAGACTAACTCCTGCTACAGAAATCCAGTAGGATTGTGTAGCTTCTGTTCTTTCAGGAAAGGCTTTTGAGCCACTCCATACACTATCAGTGTTTTGTTTTTGGGGTACCAGGAATCAAAATCAGGACCTTGTGCTTGCACCGCTGAGCTCTATCCCCAGCCCTCCATATACTTTTAGTAAACTTTTTTTAAATTTTAAATTAGCCTGTTTGTTTCTGTTGCTTGCAACTAAAGAACTCTGGTCAAAACAGCTGTTTAATTTCCCACTTGCTTTTTATTTTAATTAATTTGTCTTTTTGAAACAGGGTCAGTTCAGGCTGGTCTCCAACTGAACCGATCCTCCTGCCCAGCCTCCCAAGTGCTAGGATTACTTACAGGTGTATGTATCCACACCCGGCCTCCCCCTTGTTTTAATGTTATTTCTACTATCTTTTTGTTTGTTTGTTTTGTCTTTTTGAGACAGGGTCTTGCTATGAGGTTCAGACTGGCCTGGAGCTCACTTTGTAGCCCAGGCTGGCCTCGAACTTGCAAGAATCCTCCTGCCTCAGCTTCCCAAGTGCTGGGATTACAGGTGTGCGCCACCACACCTGGCTTTTAATGTTATTCCTATACTTTGTAATTTTGCTGTTCACTTAAGTTTATATATACTACAGGAGGTATAGTTGGCTTGGGGATCAGATATTTTGTACAGACACACTAGCTGTAAGAATATTTCTCTGAGGGAAAAGGAAAAACTGTGTGTGTGTGTGTATACACACACACACACCAGTTAAGATAGTTTTACTACTAATTGCTATTAGTTCATTGAAAAGAAAGGCTCATGACTATACTTACTGTTTGATCAATTTTTCAAGCCTGTATCTTGTAATATGAACAATTACTTTGAAGATAACAGTACGCAATGTACTAACCATTGTTACTCTCCTACAATCTTGTTTTGAAATTCTGTATGACTGTTTTTTTTTTTCTTAAAAAAAGAATATTTCTCTGGACTGGGCGTGGTGTCATAGGCCTGTAATCCCAGCACTCAGGAGGCTGAGGCAGGAGGCTTGCTGTAAGTTTGAGGCCAGCCTGAGCCACATAGTGAGTTCATAGCCACCCTGAACTACACACCAAGACCCTGTCTCCAAAAAAGTTTCTCTTTTAAAAGGTGCTATCGTTATTTTATTTTTTGTTTTTTGAGAGGTCTGGCTATGTAGTTCAGGCTGGTCTTGAACTCACTATGTAGCCTGGACTGGCCTCGAACATGTAGCAATCCTCCTGCCTCAGCCTCCCGAGTACTGGGGCTACAGGAATGCACCACCACGCTCCACCAGACTTTGTTTTTTGAGGGTTCTCATTATACAAACCAATTGCCTACTTTTACATGTAAAATCCTGTAGAGCAGTGAATACCTTCTATTTCTCTATATTTAGCCTAGACATGAGAAAGGAATTACGAGAAACTGACTTCTTACCCAAATCCAATAAACCCGTATCAGTAACTCAAAAGAGATAAAGTTGTACACAAATTGCATTTTGCAAGCTCTGTAGTAGGTTATATTACTTTTGGTGTACAAACTGTCAAGCTGACGCTTGATTCATCAGGTCCCTCCACTTTAGCACTATATTCATATCGCTTATGTGATACATCCTACTGGGAATGAGGGCAGGAATAATTTTCATTTCAAACAAGTGCCTAAAGCTATAATTGGATGTAACACGTGTAAGACAGTTAAACTACCAGCTTGGATAAAAATTAATGGTCCCAAGTTGTGAAGAACAAGCAGAACCTTTCTCATCCTACGTATTAAATTTTCTTCATAATTGGCAACAATAAAAGCTGAAGCTTCTATTTCCTGCGCTGTCGTTTGAAATGCTTTCCGGAAGGCGGCAGAAGGTAAAGCGAGCAACACCCCTGCTGCAGGTGTACAGACTGCGCCTTTCCATTTTCCAGATAGCTTTCCTTCCTTCCTCCCTTGGTACGCTCCGAGATCGGTCACCGGCAGAATACTGATCTCAGCGGGGCCGGAGCTCCGGCTCCCGGCGCCAGTCCCAAGCAGAGAAACCTCAGTGGAGACAAGATCAGAGACTACACCGAGGGCACCATGCACAGTTAGCTAGGAAGAAAACAAAATAGCTGAAAACTCACAAGCAAAACTCACACGCAAAACCCCATAATTCACCCCTTTAAATTCAGAGGGGCGGAAGCGGAAGTTCCTAGAAGATCATAGAGTTCGGTAGTTCCGGTTTCACGGCGGTGTGAGTCTCTTTTACGCCCGCCCTCCACAAGATCCCTGCAGCGTCTAGTTCCGGGTGTGGATTCTGTCATAAAGAGATCTCTCATCAAAGGTGGCGTCGTGGGCCCTTCGCGTCTCGCGCAGGGTCGGCGAGCAAGGACAGGCGCGGGCAGGGGTGCTTTATAGCCAACGGCTGGAGGTAGTTTTCGTGTCCCGGTCCGCTCTGGTACCTCCGATCCCTTACAGCCGACTGGATTTTCAGTCTCACCAATAGACGGTGGCTGTTTCTCAGCTGCAGAAGGCTTCGCCCCTTAGCCCATACCTGTTCACCAGTCACGATCGGCCCTGAGGTGCAGCATTTGACACCCCTCCTCACATATCATTTCACCCGCGTTGGGGTTAACTTCACTTTGAGACGCCTTCCCTCCGAGTCTTTTGCCTCAGTTGAATTTCACTTGTAAAATTGAAAGCTTTTTGGAGTTTCAGGTATGCAGAAAGAGCACCGGTAGACAGCGCTCCACCCACCAGCGCATGCTCACTAGAGAGTTTGTGGGAAAAGTGAAATCCGGAACGCACAGAGTATCATGGCTGAGTACGGGGCTCATATCACAACTACTTCTGTGGCGGATGACCAGCCATCCATCTTTGAGGTGGTTGCACAAGACAGTTTAATGACAGCAGTGAGACCTGCACTTCAGCATGTAGTCAAGGTAAGATATTCCCTAAAAGGTTTCAGGGGTGAGGTTAAAATTCAGTAAGTTTTGCTTGTTTGGCAGTCTAGGTTTGGAAATAACCAATTTGCATAAGTTTATATCCCACGGCCTAACGGATATTTAGTCTCGAGGGCCATGTAAGCACCTCAGGGAAGTTTTAGGGAAGAAGCACAAAAGTGACTTCAGCCAAGTGGGTAGAACTTAGGGGAAAAAAATGTAAATGAAGGTATAGTAGATGTGTAAAAGACTAAATTTCATGTATTTTGCTTTAGGTTCTTGCAGAATCAAATCCTGCCCGCTGGGGCTTCCTTTGGAGGTGGTTCGATGAAATCTTTACTCTGCTAGATCTTCTGCTTCAGCAGCATTATCTGTCTAAAACCAGTGCCTCATTTTCTGAAAACTTCTATGGCTTAAAACGCATAGTAATGGGGGACTCTCATAGGTCGCAGACATTGGCCAGTGCTGGTCTCCCTACAAAGCACCTCTGGAAATCAATTATGTTCCTGGTTTTTCTTCCCTATCTGAAAGTGAAGCTGGAGAAGCTGGTTTCTAGCTTGAGAGAAGAGGATGAATATTCTATTCATCCCCCTTCTTCCCCCTGGAAGCGGTTTTACAAAGCCTTTCTGGCAGCCTACCCATTTGTTAACATGGCCTGGGAAGGCTGGTTTCTAGTACAGCAACTCCGGTACATTCTAGGGAAAGCTCAGCACCATTCACCTCTACTGAGACTGGCCGGAGTTCGACTAAGTCGGCTGACAGTTCAGGATATACGAGCTCTAGAGCAAAGACCTGAAGCCAGTATGATGCAGCAACCAGCCAGGAGGTAAGCCTTAACATTTCCCGAGGGGGGGAAAAAAAAACTTTTAACAAATTCTAAACTCTTATTTCAACTTTATGAAATTTATACTCCTCAGTCCACTTTATTTCATAAAGTCAGAAAGTTTTTCCTGTATTCATAAAGTGCCATCTGGTAACCATCCTATACGTAGTTACATTTTAGTGCATACTTGCTATGTGCCAGGCCCCCTGCTAGGTGTTTGCTTTATGTATATTATCTTAAGCTTTATTACAATGCAATTAAGCCTGTGCTCCATTTAACGGGGGAAAATCAAGCCCTCATGGCTAAGTACCTCGGCTTAAGCTGCCTAGCTGTAAGACGACTGAGCAGAGACTCAAGGTAGACAGTACAGCTGTAAAGACTGTTCCTTACTATCATGCTGTAGCTACTTTTAACTACTTGTGTTTTCCAACAAGTTCAAATATATACATGTACTAACTTAGCTCAGTACTGCTAAGTTACTTTTTACGTGACTTTTTTTGTTTCTGGATGCCCTATCTTCTACAAAACAGTATATGTCATCAAATTCTCTAGTAATGTATTTATCAAATTCCTAATCTTATTAAAAAATGAAGCTTAGCACCTACACATCTAAAGTACTATCAGAAAAGACCCATATAGAATAGATTCTTGAGACAGTGCCAACCTAGCAACTCTTCAATGCTCAAATCAGTGATTCTGATGAAAATCAGGTTTGTATTAGTGATTCTAGAATTGTACCTAAGGTTTTTCTCTTTGCCTCATTGTTTTTTTTTCCCAACAGTACTAGTGAGAAGATAAAGTCAGCTCTGAAGAAAAGTATGGGAGGTGTTGCCCTGTCCCTCTCTACTGGCCTTTCTGTGGGTGTGTTCTTCCTGCAGTTCCTTGATTGGTGGTACTCATCTGAAAATCAAGAAACCATCAAATCACTGACTGCCCTGCCTACTCCACCACCACCTGTCCACCTAGATTACAACTCTGATTCTCCTTTGTTACCCAAAATGAAGACTGTGTGCCCGCTGTGTCGGAAAACCCGGGTGAACGATACTGTTCTTGCCACCTCCGGTTATGTGTTTTGCTATCGTTGTGTGTTTAATTATGTGAGGAGTCACCAAGCTTGTCCCATCACAGGTTACCCAACAGAAGTACAACATCTAATTAAACTGTACTCCCCTGAGAACTGAATGAGATTAGCATATTATCTTACAGCTTAAATATTGCACTGTTAAGGCCACAGGGCTATTTTTTAGCACAGTACAGAGCACTGACATCTCTCTGCTCTAATTCATATTAAGATACTAACTCTAAACTACAATATAAGTATCTCTCAAAGGATACACCTGTTTGACCCTTACATTTTAGCCTGTTCTCTAGACCTGTTTACAGCTGACCACGCCGGTTAAAGCAAGAGCATCAGAACTGTAGAGGATGTGAGGATTAACACAGGAGGCGGATAAAAATAACTATTCGGAACTGTTCCTTGGTTTTGTTCCTTAGGGAATCAACAGTATAGAAGCTCCCAGGAAAACGCCAGCTTAGACCTCATTAAAGTGGTGGTGAGAGGAAGCAGGCCTTCTCTTCAGAAAAGGATTTATTTGCCTATGAGGTTTTATCAGTTTACAATGTGAAACACAGACCTGTTCTTTATAGAAACACTTGAACATGTGACCCACTTGTTAAGTGACATCTGCTGCAGTTTTTTAACATTTGAAGATGAGCCATACATACCTTTCTTCGGAAGCTAATGGAAAATAGGGGACGTTTATCGAGGGTAGTCTGAAAATTTTAGTGTGACAACAAAGCTAACAAGCAGTGAAGAGATAAGTAAAATACCTAATTATAATGAAAGGATCTTTTAATAAGCTCTTTCTGCTTACTCTTAATTGCTTGTTCAAATGGCATGAATTACCTGGTTGTTACTAAAGTTTCTATGAAACATTTAATTAAATTTTAAGTGTAGATCACAAAGAACTGTCATGATTATGTGGAAACAAATCTTGAGGCACTTAAAATAAATTTCCATACAAATCACCTTTTGAGTTTTTGAGGTATTTTTGTATTGATTAACATGGGAGTTTTTTGTTGTTGTTAACCCAATAATGAGAACAAAACTGTGCTACAGCAAGACTACAATCTTGTGCAAAATACCTAGTATCAAAATACTGCAGCAACACTGAAATTGCCTTTGTAGCAAAATCTATGCTGCTGGATTAGCAGGTTAGTGAAAACATGGGTTTAAAAAAAATCAGAAGAGGGCAAATGAAAGCAATGTGTAACTTTGCTGAGACACATGTTTTTTCAATACTTGAACTCATTTAGCCATTTATTCATTTGTGGGTTTTTTAGAGACAGAGTCACGCTATCAGTTTAGGCTGTTCTTGAACTCACTATGTAGCCCAGGCTGGTCTCGAACTCAGTGATCCTCCTCCCTCAGCCTCCCAAGTGCTGGGATTACAGGCATGCACTACCATGCCCAACCTTTCATTTAGCAATGTAGAGTACATTCTGATAGTAGGAAGATGATACAGCTAAATATTGAAATGGAATATCCATCTTGTAGATTTCAAAATATTAAAACTATTACATACCATAAAAAAAAGAGTATAATGGTTATTTAAAAAATTTTTGTAATACCTCAGAGGTTTTTACCAAAACCAATACCAGTTAATTAAAACACTTTTAATACAGTAATAAGGCACCAGGGAAGTGATTCAGATTCAGGATTTAATGATATAAGTCCTCAATGAAGATTTCAAAGCCAGACATTTCACCTTGACCTAAGAAGAAAAAACATGAAGGCATCAGTAATTCAAAAGGATATCAAATACTCTTACACATAATAAAACCAGCATCCAAATAGATGTGTGTTCTAATGCCACAACTGGAATCAGCTCAGAGAGAAGATTAGGGGATCATACCCTGGTCAAAGCCAATACTAAAGCAATGGCAATACCAGGTCAGACTGTACTTCACTCATCATCGCATCGTCGCATTTCACCTCCTCGTATTACCTAAAAGCAGCCAGATGCTCTAGTCTCACGTGGAAAAAGACTCAGGCTTACCGATAAGGGAAGAGTGCTTTTTAGGTTAAGTTTCAACTACAGGTTTAGTAATTATGTTTCACTGTGCCTTAGGTAACTGTGCCAAAGAGAACAAGTTTTTGTTTTTGAAACAGAAGAAAAGCACTTACCACTTAAAAACAATTTTTTGTTTATATGAGTCTAATTGTCATTTGACAATACCCTGGTCAAAGCCAATCCTAAAGCAATGGCAATATCAGGCCAGACTGTACTTCATTTGACAATTAGACTCATATAAACAAAAAACTGTTTTTAAGTGGTAAGAGATTTTAGAAAAGATTTTCTACTAAATTAGTACTGCTTATTTAATATGAAGTTCAACTTGTAGTTCTGCTGCCAATAAAGCTAAGAAGAGTCACGATGCCTGGCACAATGAATGTGCCTGTAGTTCCAGCTACTTTTGAGGCTGAGACACAAGGTTCACTTCAACCTAGAAGTTAAGAGGCCAGCCTCCTAAGATCCTGTCTCTAAAACAAAAAGTATAGTCACAAAAAATTTTTATTCAGAATCTTCTAATATAAGAACCCAAGAATCAAAAGAGGTTATGATGTGACAAAGGTCTATAGCAAATTAACAGCAAAGCTACAAAGAACTGAGGTCTGATTGCCAGATTTATGTATATGTATTTTCCACTACTAGCTTCCTGGTTCCTACCCTTTAACGGAGAAGGCCATGAGCAGTATAAAGCAAGGCAAAGTCTGGATATGTTGCAACCTAGTAATCAGTTTCTGAATGAGAAAGCTCAAAGCATTGCAATTATTTCAAATGACACCTGGCAGTATACTATTGCTGACATGAAAAAGTAACACATCACAAAGTCAACCTTTTCAACATTCAACATGATACGGTCAATATTTAAATAATTCAGGAGGCACCACATACTTTCTTCCATCATCAATCAATGTCAACAGACTGATACTCCACATTTTATAACCGACAGCTGTTGGTCTGTGTTCACTGTTCAGCAACCAAGCTCCAGAGAGTGAAAACGAACAGGTGCCTATTCTAAAGGGGCTATGCTTGACCTACATCAGCCCCTTCAGATGAAACATCCACATTAGAAATGAGTAAACAAAGGCTGAGAGAGATTAAGTTACTATCTAGGATCATGAAACTTGTGAAGAATACTAATCTTGAACCAATGTACACCTGACTTTAGAGCCCATGTTCCTTCTACCTGACCGCTATGCTGTCTCAATGCATGTTCTGCCTTTAGTTTGCATCCTAGCCAACATAAACACCTTAACCTCAGAGGTGTGACTATCATTACAAGCGTTCAAATTGCTCACCGTGATCCAAGAAATAAAATCTGAATTACTTTAGCATTCAAGATGTTTCAAAACTGACCCACCCATACAAGAAGCCTGCAGCACTAAAAACAAACAAAACTGCGGACCCAAACTTAACTAATACCATAACCCTAACTACACGTGCTTTACCTTTAAATCCAACCCAGCCTATTCCGAAGTCCTCAAACCTGCTCAATTTGACCCTGTGCCTTCCATTTAGAAAGTCTTTCTTCCCCTCACTTGGAACCTTTCCTGAACTTCAATCCTACCTCTCTAGTCTGTGACAACCCCAAAATGCCACCTTTTTCATGAAGCCCTGTTCCATCAATCCAAAAGAAAATTTGTCCTCCGCATTACGGTAGCACATTAGTATTTATTTTGTAGAACCTGTTTAACTTTGTTTTAAGATACAAACAGAAATCCTGACATGGAATTCAAGAGCTCTGTTTTTGCCATATATGGCAAATGCACTTTTAGTTCTCTGCCACTGTACACCTCGTTCCACCTGGAGGGCCTTCCCCCACTTTCACAGGGAGAACGCCTAATTATACTTCTAGAAGTACAAGGGGTGATCATAAAACTATGGTGAACATTTAAATTAAAAAATGTACAGCTGGGCGTGATGGCACAGGCCTGTTATCCTAGCACTTGGGAGGCTGAGGCAGGAGGATCACTACGAGTTCTAGGCCAGGCTGGAGTAAATAGTGAGACCCTGTCTCAAAAAAAAAAAAAACCAAACCAAAATCAAAACCAAAAAATTGCATTCAAAGGCATATAGCCAAGAATGATGGGGGTGTATTGGACGCAGGAAATATTTTGAAGGGGATTACTGACAGCAAGTTCTGATCACCCTCTCATTGATCAAACGTTTACAGCAATTTCTATCCAAAAAAAAAAAAAATTCACGGTGTATCTTCACCCACCTTATTCATCGAATCTGGCACCAAGCTACTTCTGGCTCTTCTCCACAGTCAAAATGACCATAAAAGGTAGGCGTTCTGACAAGGAGGCAGGCTTAGTTATCAAGGTCACTAAAGGCATTCATGAAAGAGGACTTCCAGAACTACTCCAGGAAGTGGCAAGAACGGTGGATAAGCGTGCTTGTAGCGAGGGGGTCTAATGGCAATGTGTGTCCCGTAATAAAGTTTGGGGGAATTAAACATTCGCTCTATTTTTAAATCACGCCTCATACTTCAATGTCCCATTTCCTTAACTGTCCCTAACCCCCTCAAGATTCCTTTCCTCTGATTCCCGCTGAACTTTTCCTCCACTACATGTCAGCTACTGACCAGTTCGCGTTTCTCTCCATCTCTCCCAGCAGTCCAATCACAAGGATTTCCTAAACCACCAGGAGCTCAATAAATAAGCACTTAATTCAGTTAATGTGCGACACTCCCTCCTAAGCCCGAAATATCAGCACAACATAGTAAAGCCAACTTACCTCCAATATGTCACGTGGGGAAAGACCGTACTTTAAGCACCTCCAAGCCCTCATTCCCCATCCCTACCTCAAGGAGCTTTGCACAGATTCCTCAAGGCAAGGCGGCATGACCATGCTAAACACAAAACGCAAATCGCGACCACTTCAGGAAAGACGGACGCCATCCTTGTGTGAAAATAGAAATATGGCCGGAGCCAGAGCAAAACCTAACCCCCCAATCTGGAACAGTAACTCGCCTTGTGAAGTCCTAAATCCCCTAAGCCCGGGAGAAACAAGAAATGTTATCTTTTCCCATCCTGAAAATACAACAACCAGACTCCCAATGCCTCCGACCGGTCCGCATTCACTTCTCCCTTCCCAAGTCCTCTCTCCGCGGCCAAGGTATCAGGCCCACAACCTACAGCCCCGCGCGGCCCTAGCCAGACAACAAATCCTGAGGATGCCAGAGGATCACGTGGACGGCACTAGGGGGCGGGACTTTGTAGAAAGAACAGCTAATCAGAAGTCGCGGCGAACGTCAGGGGTGGAGCTGGCGGTACGCTTGCGTCACTTCGTTGCGCCGTGGCGTTTAATCTGAGCGTCTAGTGGTTTGTGCTTAGAGTAATACAGGTTTTTTTTTGTTTTTTTAACCGACCTCTGCACGTACAGTTTTCTGCCCCCAGACCTTGGGTTGACTGTTACAGTGATTTTGCCCGTTTTTAGTTTCATAACTAGGGAACGGCCTCTGCAGCGGGGTTGTAGTGTGTGCGCGCGCCCTGGTGATTCAGATTGTGACCGCACTGGATTAGCTGGACCGGGATTCCCTTCCAGAGCTAGGGGTTAGGGTAGAGTCACAGATGAAAATGGTCCTCCAAATCCAGGGGAACTTGTTGGTTGGCTGAGCTTTTGGACGCTTCTGGTATTTTATTTAGGAAGAGTTTTAAAGGGAGGAGCGAAGGCCAAATGCTAGGATTACAAACACAGCCCGGCATGGTGGCACATGCCTGTAAACCCAGTACTCTGGGATAGAAAGACGTGAAGAGAGGGAAAATGGAGACTTCCTGTACCTGAACCACGCAGGATCGCCCTTGTACGGAAGAGAACAGGTTATACAGTGAAGAAGATGTGCGTTTACACTTGCTGTTTCCTCTGCCTGATTTGTGGTTCATCTCCCAGTGCGTTCTTTCTGACAGGTTCCAAGCTCACTCACCATGTGATTTGGGAACTCCTCTGATTCTCCGGACTATAGTTGGTGTCACCGCTCAGGGTACCTGGTGCAGGCTGTTCATACAACGCTGAACTGCTTTGTCATTTATAAGATAAATAATGCGTGCCTTTCACATTGTTATGAGGATTATTTGTGAGAATGAAAGTTGCATAGCTGGCCCAAATGAAGCAGTCACTAAATGGCAAATGTTATTTTGGTGGATGGCTCCAGAGCATAGCACCATGTTTGGAACATAGTAATTGTTCGATAATTGATTATTGAATGAACAGCTGACATTATACAACAGACACATAGTTCATGCTTGCAAGTACTGAGTGGAGAAGGCACCATTATTCTCTCCAACTTTCACCCATGGGTTTTGAGGTTTTTTTTTTTT
>PVLD010024461.1:0-25436 GCA_004027595.1 Dinomys branickii
GGATGGAACGCTCTATGAATTCCGTACCTATTACCTTAAGCCCTCCAAAATGAATGAGTTCCTGGAAAACTTTAAGAACAATGTCCATCTTCGGACAGCTCACTCCGAATTGGTTGGATACTGGAGAGTAGAATTTGGAGGCAGAATGAACAGAGTGTTTCATATTTGGAAATACGGTATGAGTCATTCAGATTTAAGTGTCCAGTTGAGATACTCATTTTGTTACAGTTATGTGAGACTTATTTTTATATTACTATAGATATGTACAGAGTAAATAAAACATTTTTTAAAATACAGTGCTAAAAACAAGTTCAATGCCTGCTGTTCCCAGTGGCCCGCATCTAAAACTCCCAGAGTGTTAAATTATCGCAACTGGGAAAATGAATTCTCATTTCTCACATTACATGATTGTGAACTAATAATTCTCAAAACAATTTTTAGAATGATTTTTTGGAAAGATGATTTTTGAAAAATTTAAAATAGTGCTTAGGAAAGCCCACATGGGTTAAGATTACAAAATAAAGTATCTTCTTATTAACAAAGCTTGGGCTCATTAAGATGAGCATCTTAATGCAAGCAGTTAAGGGTTCTAGGTAAATGAGGGTTGAGAAGTTGAGAGGAGCTGACAATTTTTAAGCCTCTTTCAGTTCTAGGGCTTAATAGTTATGTTAGGGTTGGAGACTGCTTTTGTTTCAGGGCCGGAGATATAGCTCAGCAGCACAGCACCTGCCTGGCAAGCACAAGGTCATGAATTCAATTCCCAGTACCGAAAAAAAAGAATAGAGACTGCTTTTGTTTCAGTTCTGTGCAGTAGAGTTTCAGTGAATTCACTGTGATACTGCTCTTGAGAGACAGAGAGTTCTTTCTATGTGAAAGCTGACCTACCCCTGGGGAAAGGTAACGAATTACAAGAATCTCAAGAATGTTTTCTCCTCTAGTGTCCAGCCTTAATAGTCTACATCAGCACTCGATTTCATGTAGTATTTGCTCATGTCCAAAATAATATTAATAAAATGCTTCATTTTTAAAATATTTATCCTATTTATTCCTAACCTTAGGCTTATTTTAGGCTTTTTCCCTATTACAGTAGAACAAGCTCCATTAAGACACAATTTGTGCTTTCTGCTTTTTAAATCATAGTCATTAGGAAATACAATAAATTCTTGATATAACTCATGTACATATTATTCTTTCCTTCAACATAAATTATATAAAACTTTTCACTATGACTTTCATGAGATTGTAATAGTACTAGGTCCTTATGTTGGTAAATGTACATATCTGTTTGGGTAATTTAAAAGAAAAATACCAGCAAAAAAGAATGGCTAACAATATGTAAGAGAATCAGTATTCTTTATTTGGAAGTTATGTTTTCAAAGAAATGATTTACCAAATATGTTTTAATTTCATTTGTGTTAATATTTATTCAAGGCATTCCTTGACCACCTACCACTACTACCACTGAAGTAGAATAAGTCTTTCTATAAACCGGTACTATCAGTTAACTACCTCAATTGAAAAAGAATAATCCATATATAGTTTTTTTTGTTTTTGGGGGGGTGTCTTTTTGAGACAAGGTACAAGGTCTTGCTGTGCAGTTCAGGTTGGCCTTGAGCTCACTTAGTAGCCCAGGTTGGCCTTGAACTCACAATGATCCTCCTACCTCAGCCTCTCAAGTGCTGGGATTACAGATGTGCACCACCACACATAGTATTAACTAGGTGTCCAGCACTCTTCCAAGCACTTTTCATGTACTAATTCACTTGATCCTCACAGCAACCCTGGAGGCCTGTGATACTGTCTCCATTTCATAGAGTAAGACAGTGAGACTGAAAGGTACAATGACCTGCCTAGTTCACACAGCTACCTATGAAGTGGTAGAACCTATGAAGCCAGTTGTAGGATGCTATAATCGTCATTTGCATTTCTATTCCCCTAAGATCATGAGCAATTTAGGACAGAAGTTAAATTTCTTCATGTTGGTATCTCCAAACACATATGTGTTTCTATGTGCTGTGGTTAAAAAACAAAATCCAAAAAAACTAGAGAATTTCAAGTTAATTTTTATTTTTACTTAATTCTTTCTCCCATAGATAATTTTGCTCATCGAACTTCAGTCCGGAAAGCTTTGGCCAAAGATAAGGGATGGCAAGAACAGTTCCTTATTCCAAACTTGGCTCACATTGATAAACAAGAGAGTGAGATCACTTACCTGGTCCCGTGGTGCAAGATAGAAAGGCCTGCAGAAGAAGGTAGGTCTTCCTTTGCAAATGTGTGAGTTTTAATGAATTAAATATACTAAATATCTCAAGCAAAAAAAAAAAAAAAAAGTACTACTGAGGACAAGTAAAATTATTCCTTTGTTTTTTATATTAGCGCACTGTGATTGTTGAGTAAAATTAAATTAAAGCTATAGTTCACATCTGAAAGTGAGAATTAAGAATTTTTCTAAATTGAGTTTTTACAGATTGCTAAATAACTCTATGTATGGAAAAAGTCTATATGCCGTGTAAAGATTGAAAGTTTCTCAGTGAGGGCAAGTTCTTTGGGTATATAAAGGATAGTGTGGGAAACTGTCAGTTTTAAAGTCATACCAACTTTAAATATTTTCCACAAATTGTAATTAATCCAAGATCATGAAATATATCTTTACTTATAAAATTGAGTTTTAGGGGGAATGAATTGAAAACTACCAAACAGTGTTAACTAGCTGAGGATATAGCTCAGCAGCACAAGGGCCTGCCTGGCAGGCACAAGGTCCTGAGTTCGCTTCTTGGTACCAAAAAAAATAAAACTATATTACTGTACTCTAGCTTTTGTTCCTTCTTCTTTCCTGCTTCTATTTGAAAATAATTAAGACCTATCTTATTGCTGATTTCATTTCTTGCTGATTTAAACTATTACCTCAATCCTATTTTAAACAAAAATCAGATTGAAAAACCATAAACTAATTTAAATTTATTTTAATTCCCCTATTATGAACTTTGAAACGTACTTTGGATTACACTGCAAAGAAATTTGAAGTCTTATTGGATCCTATCAGCTTATATGTCCCTTCATCTCTCAGCAATATCTAAGTAAAATAGTTGGTGTCTCAGTGTCTAATGTTGGTTCTCTTCCTGTTTTATCTGTCATTCATGATGCTTGGTACCCTTTGCATGTTTACCTCTCACATCTATTTGTCCCCTAGTTTCTTTCTCTCTCCTGGCCCTATCCATCTATTCAGAAGATAAAATAAATTTCAGGTATGTACTTGAATAATAAGAACCATTTCTTCAGGGTTGTGTTTTAAAACTTAGAAGCATCACTTCAGTTCCATTATTTCTTTATTCTTCCTATTAAAATTGAAAGCTTAAGGGAAAAATTATACAAGTGGTAGATATTGGACAGAGGATGAAACTGAAGGAGATTGTATTTATTCATTTATTGATTTATGATGACAGAGATCAAACCAGGGCCTCACACATACTAAGCAAGTACTCTACCACTGAACTACAGCCTCTGGTTCCTGGAAAATTCTTTTACTCATTTCTTTTTTAAAAGTATAGACTTAGTGTAAAACTCTTACTTCATTAAAAATTCTCTATCTTTTATTAACAAATGGTTAGATAAAAGCACTTAAGATAATAGCTTAAATGTATATAGTTTTCAGTCCTTTTTCTCATCTGTAAAGTTTAATAGCTCTTAAACATGGGCAAACATTTTCTAAACACAAAGCCAAACAAAAATAGTATAATAAATTGTTGCGGCAAAAATCAGAAGTCGGGTCAAACTCCGCAGGGAATCCAAAAACTCATTCACAACAAATGGAGTTTTAATTAATTTTAATTTAGGATCAATTTTAGGATCAGTCATTTCCCCCCATTACCGACCAGAGAATGTGGCCCTTAACTGCCTTTGTTCTCACCTTATATACATTTTTGGTTTCCATGGTAATAGATTAGAATGTCTAGGCCTGGCCATAGTTGTTGCCTTGCACCATGTGACCAGGTTAGGCTCTGGCCATAATGATATATATACTTTAACAATTCAGGCAAGGAGAAGAATTCCAGGACAAAGTCAGAACTGCAAAGTTAACTCTTTACAATGCCTCCAGGATGTTTCTCAAGACACATTTTGAGGCTTGTCTATCTTAAAATGTTGTGCTAAAAGTCACTGCCCATTACAAAATGTCTAAATATGATCTTCCAAATCTATATATAATCTTCCACTGAAACAAGACAGCTATGGTCAGAAATTGCTTGAATGTCTTCTCTAAAATAATTCTTTCTCTCCCTGTTCTAGGAGTCTATGAACTGGCTACTTTTCAGATGAAACCTGGTGGTCCAGCTCTGTGGGGTGACGCATTTAAAAGGGCAATTCATACCCATGTCAATCGAGGCTACACAAAACTAGTGGGTGTTTTCCACACAGAGTATGGAGCACTCAACAGAGGTATGCTTGTCCATTTCTTCTGTGAAATTGCAGTGTATACTGGTAGTTTACTGAAGTTCCTTGCATCAGTTGGTCTCTCGTTATAGTATATATTTTAGTTTTCTATTGCCAGATTTTTAGTTTTGTAATTTTTAATGGTCAGGAAAAACCTGTTTTGCATCTTATTTATTTATACTGTGTGTTAATCAGCTTCTGTGGCTGTGGCAAAATCAACCTGAAGAAGGAAAGACTTACTTTGGGTCACAGCCTCAGAGGTTTCAGTCCATGGTCAGCTGGCCCCGTTGCTTTTAGACCCGTGGCAAGGCAGTAACACCGTGGCGGATGGGCGTGGTAGAGGAGCGCTCCTTTACCGCATGGCGGTCAGGAAGGAGAGAGAAAACAAAGCACCAGGAATAAAATGTGCCCTTCAGAGGCACATCCCCAGGGACCTCCTTCCTCCAGCACTGTTCCCACTTCATAGAATCTCCACTGCTTCCCATTAGTGCCACCCGGTGGGGCCCAACCTTTCAATGCATAATCTGTTGAGAGACATTTCAGATCTAAAATTTTTTTTTTTTTTTGTCTTTTTCAGACAGGGTCTCCCTATGCAGTTCAGGTTGGCCTTGAGCTCTTTTTGTAGCCCAGCCTGGTCTCAAACTCTCAATGATCTTTCTGCCTCAGCCTGCTGAGTGCTGGGATTACAGGCGTGTGCCACCACGCCCAGCCTAGATCTAAACTGTTAACAGAACGTTAACACTGTGAAGCCCATTTCATGTGCTGGATTGCTATTTCCCCTAATACATCAAAGTTATTAAATCTAAATAACTAAAAGAATCTCAGAAAATAATCTATTCCTTTTATAATCTTTTTTCCCTCTGAATATATTTTTTTTTAAAAAATAACTAGGGAGTAAGGAGTAAGGATACTATTTCTGAGTAAAAATGTAATATATATTTTTATGAATATTAAAGCCCCCTTCCATAAAAATCTACCTATTTTCTACTACATACATATATAGTGTATTAGTATACATATATATATAGTATATTAGTAAATTTATATATTTAGTAAAACTTAAAGCATTAAACTTTTAAGTAAAAAGATATTACAGTTAAAATTTCAAAACACTTCCATGACAAATTCTGAAAAATATTTGTTTTTTCTGAAAGAATAAATGGTTATGGATAGCTACTAAATATTTGGAAAAATATATAATATCCAATTACCATCTTAAAATCTTTATTTTATATACAATGAACACCTCAAACCCAACAGTCCTGAGCTCCTGATCTTTACATAGAAATTCACCTTCTAGAAATACAGTTGAGTATCCATTATTTGAAATGCAAGGGATTTCTAGAATAGGGATGTTCAACTTATCTGTCATTAAGATATATGTTCAATTTGGAAAATATGTAAAAGAGAAAAATTATTATGAAAATTATCTCATAACATATGCTAAGATAAAATCAATGGGTTACAGATTTCAGTAAAAACAATTCGTGAGTTGCTAAAACAAACTGTGGATGAATTTATTTAATATGGCTGGAACTGTGTTTCTACATCAAAAAACAAATTGAAATCATGAAGGTAAAATCAACTGATGACTATTATACAAAAGTTCAAACTTTGCATGTGACAAATAACCATAAATAAAATTGAAAAGCAAAAAATATATTTACATGAATGTAGACACACAAGGACTACTGAATATATTACTGAAGAAGATAAAAATTAAAATAGTAATGAGATGTCATTTTTGGACTTAGTATAGACATGTGTGGATACAGTGATAGTGTGACAGTTATGCTTCATGGTCAACTTGATTGGCTTGTGTGCCAAGAGGATTAATAAAATACATGTATTGTTATGTGTGGGTAAATCATGGAGGTGTCACATAAGGGTCTATTTGTGGTCTCTGGCCTCTCCTTTCTGGTGCTTTTCCCCTGCTCTGCTTTCTAGCCACCAAGAACTAAGCATGCTTAGTTCCTGCTAACCCGAATGTTGATAGGAATGGGAACAATAAAGGCCAGACTTAAGAGGTTTTAGATGAGGAATCATTTGAGAATTGGACTAGAGTCCATCTGTGGTAAATTCTAGTAAAGAACTTGACTGCATTTTGCCCATATCCTGAGACTTTGCAGAAGGCATAGAGGGCTGTGGACTAACTGATTTAGTGCAGGATACTTCAAGTCAGCCTAGTATTAGGCTGTGGTGTAGGGACTGCTGCCTGATTTTCGTCACATTTATATTGAAAATCAGGAGTAAAAAGGAGAACAAAAATACTTGAAAAAACTTAAATTTTGGCCTGAAAATCCACATGTGAAGTTAGTTTTTTTTTTTTTTTTTTTTTTTTTGCGGTACTGGGGATCGAACTCAGGATCCTGCGCTTGCTAGGCAGGCGCTTATTCCACTGAGCTATATCCCCAGCCCCACATGTGAAGTTAGGGCCAAAGGAGGTATGATCATTGAAGAGACTGAAACTGTTAAACAGAAGCCAACCCCTGAACAGGGACAGAAAGAAGGATATAGTGATGGCACCTCAGGCCTAAGAAAGAGCCTGTCCTTCCCAGATTGAAGGGTGCACAGTGTAAACCCCTCATTTTAGAAGGGAGCCACTAAGACCCCCACTCCAGAAATGCTACCTAGGAAATTGGTTCCCTGAGATTAATTACTCCACTGTTAGCCATCCAGGCATTAAGAGTGAAGTAGCCGTAGCACAAGGGGGCCCGGTGACTGCTTAACCTGGTGGCAGACCTTGCTGTTACTCATGGTATACTGGTTTTGCAGGCATGTAGAAGGCAAGAGTTGTGGGATCACAGGAGCACCCACCCAGGTTTCAGCGGAAAGTCTGGTAGGACGGGCAGTGTTCCCGAGAGGTGTGTGTGTGCAGCTGTGAGAGTAGAGCTGAAGATGCAGCGGAGAACTCCAGAATTCAGAGGTGTCAGGAATATGGACATACCTCCTGAGGAAAGCCTCAGGCTTCAAAGAGACCCCTAACAGAAGCCATATTGACTAGAACCAGCAAGGCCTTTGGGGTGAGGCCACCCAAGGCCTCTGGAACATGCCAGGACTTAATATTTATGCTGCTGGTTCTTGCTTTGGTCCTATTATTTTCAACTCCCTATTCTTCACTTTTGAAATGTGAGTGTTTACCTTGTACCCTCGTGTATTGGGATTATGTAACTTTTTTAATTTGGGGAGGTTTATAGCTAAGAGATTGCCTTGAGTTTCAGAGGATGTGAACTTAGACTTTTAAGCGGTACTGGAACCTTTGAGGTAGGCCTTTAGTGCCTTTTCTGCTGTGTGTGGGACAGTTATATCATGATAAGTAGATGATAACTTAGAACTTATGTGGAGTTTTAGTATCATTTAAGGGAATGGGTTGGGTATCAAGCTAACAAAAAGTAAATGTGACAGTTAAGCTTCATGGACAATTTGATTAGCTGGAAACCACGCAGTGAATTTGTTTCTGGGAAGGTCATGGAGGTATGACTTTGGGGTCTGTGTCTGGGTCCTCGCCTCTTCCTCTCTGGCACTGTTCTTCTGCTGTGCTGTCCAGCCACCATGATCTAGGCTGCTTTGCTCCACCACGCCATCCCACCATGACATTATGCCTTGGGACCAGCTGCTCATGGGCTGAATCCCCTGGAACCATGAGTCAAGTAAAGCTCTCCTCCTTTAGCCACTTCACAGTTTGCACTGAGTGTCACTCAGGCAGCAAGTATATATACTGACTATGCAGAGTATCACTAGGGCAGGCGTCGTTTCAACCAGTCAATTCTTGTTTCCATGAGATACACTCGTATATCTGTTCGTTTTATATCAACTTTTTTTGCATACTTTTTTATTTAATTTAAACATTTTGTTTGCCTTGATGTTTGTTTCTAGTGAAATCTAGTAAGTTCTGGTTATTTTAAGTAATTTGTGTCTATTTGTGAAAAATAACTTACAATTTTGTGCTGCAATCTATAGAAACTCTTAGATATAATTTTTATACTTCTCCAGAACTCATCGATAGTCTTTTACAGTACAAGATGGATATGTTTGTGAAATTGAGACTGAGTATGAAGAAAGTGCCAAAAAATCTGGACATATAAAAAACAGAAATGGAAAAAGAAAGGAAAAGTCTGTGTCATGACATGGAAAGACAAAAAAGACGTCTTCTTATTGTCAACTGTTCATAATATAGAAATGATAGATCTTGAAAGCAGAACCAAACTTTAAAAATTTCAGTAGTAGTCAGTGATTATAATAATTCGGTGGGTAGTGTTGGCATAGTTGACCAACATCTGATAAGCTATTCTATAATCAAAAAAGTGAGGAAAAAATATTATTATAAAATATGTTTTTGTTCTTTTATTTTTAAAATACAAAAATTGCCAGGGATATAGCTCAGTGGCACAAGCACCTGCCTGGCAAGTGCAAGGTCCTGAGTTCGATTCCTGGTACCAAAAAGAAAAAGAGAGAGAAATTAAAACACCAATAAAAAATTGAGAAAAAAAAATCTATGCACCATCTGGACCAAACAGTATGGAACTTGTTCGTTATTTATTTAAAGTAAGGGGTTCAAAAATGCATTTACAATTTAGATTAGGGCTGTTAGGGCTAATAGGTTAGATCAAATAATTGAAAAATACAAGATAGTGAAACGCCAACCAGTGTCCATCACTGATATCTTCACCGTTACAATTAGTGAGCAGGCGTTTTAATGAAATTATACCACCCTCAGAAAAAAAGGGAAAGACCGGCATGACAGTATAAGGTGTGTTGTTCCAAGAAAGACAGTAATGTAAAAAGAATTCAGAAAGAGACTAGGTACTATTGTCCAGATTGTAATGCTGCATTATATAGTAAAGATGTTAAGACATAACTTATGTAGAAAATTATTGAGTAAATTGATAAAATTATTGTTTTTATATTTCCTATTACATGGGTGTCAGATATGTGTCACAACAATAAGAAAGCTAACTAGTAGAGAGAGTTCAGGAAAAAATTACTCATTGCTATACAGGGTTCCTGTTAACCTTTCTTGCACAAATTTGGCTATATAAAAAAATACTCTTTTTCCTACCTCTGGCAGTATTCTAGAAAATACGCGGGTATTACTATTTACACTGGAAAGAAATGTGAAAGTACAGTATAGAAGGTAGTCATATTTGAATAATGACATTAAAGGTTTTTTAATGTCTCTCAATTTTCTGTACTGGATATGTAGAAGAAAAAAACTGAAATTTGTAAACATACATTTTTCATCTTAAAATCATTCTCAGGATAGTAGGAGAATGCCAATATGCTGAATATAAATCATTACATCATTTCTGGAAGACAGTTTATAACAGGCTGTACATTTATTAAACATATGTAACACATATGTACATATATGAGACAGACTCTATGGGTCTCTCAATTTAAGTTTTCCTTTTTGTTAAGGAGATGAACAGATCCAGAGGGCCTAGACATGAATCCTAGCTCCACTGCTTAGTAACTTTGTGATCTCGTGTAGATGAACCGCACTACGCCTTAGTTCCCTCATCCATAAAATAATGACAGATGCGTACCACTTAGATCATCACAAGGACTAAGTGAATTAATGTACAAAAAATGCTTAAGTAAGGCCTGTCAATCACCCATTACATGTCACTAATAATTGTCATCAATACTATTACTACAGGATATGTGTAGATGTATTTGAAGTTTATGTCATTGTTACGTAAAGGAAACATTGGAAACAATGTTCATCTATACTATATATTTATAAAAGTTATATATATACACAGACCATATAATGTATAACTATAAACACAAGCATATATATATATATATATATATATTCAAACAAAACAAACGTGCTTTATATAAAGTTTGTGTTTGTGTAAGTATATATAAAGTTGCAAACTATCTAAAATGTAGAAGTAATTATTCCTGAGTTGTGTAGAAATGACTACTGGTTTCTGTTAGGTTTCATCTGCATTTTTATGCACATCTAACTTGCATTACATTGCAATTACTAAAAAGTATAAATAATTATACACTAGGAAAATATTTATTCCAGTATTTTACAGAATACTAAAATACTAGAAAGAATCTAAATAGTCAGTGATAAGGGTTAGCATAAACAATACTGCATCTGTAAAGAGGAATTTATATAGTCATAAAGGTTAATATTATTGTAGTAGACGATACTATTAGTCTTCAAGAATCTGTTACTAAGCTTAAAATATAATAAGACTCTAATTTTATTTTCCTCATATTTTTAAAGAAATATACTAAATATTGAAAGAGTTTCTCTGGGTACTTGCTGGTTTGTGTCTGCTTGTCCCCCCAAATCTTCATGCAGTCATGGGCAGGCTTCTAGATATTGGATGGATCCATAGTCCAGTGCTGGGATTATGGGTGTGAGTGTTACACCTGCCCTGGGGCGGATAGTTTGCATATGTAAAGGAGAGAAAGAGGCTGCTTGCTGCGGCTCCTCTTCCCTTTTGCTCTTGCTTTTTCTGTCTCCCCACCACACGCTCCCATGAACTGTTGCTCTCTGCCATGTGCCACCCTGCCTTGGAGCCAGCTAAGTATGGACTGAATCCTCCACAGACTGTAAGCTGAATAAACCTTTCCTTCCTTAATTTTGGGCAACAGGTATTTTGTCTCAGCAACCAGAGAAAAGTAACCAAGACAGTACTTACTAAAATTACGCTGCTTTTTACTTCCTTCATTTCATATAAATTTCCTATGGTAAACACAATTTTTTATGATGTTGCTTTTTTAAAATAAAATGTTGTGGGAAATGGCTCTTGTCTCAAGTGTGCCTGTAGTTATCTTCCTTTACTTCCCTTCTCCCACTGTATGTGTTTCTTCATCTATAAAACCATTAATTAACTTATAAATTTCTTTCCCAAGTCTCCTACCCCTCTGCAATTTTATCACTGAAATATTTGCCTATACTTTTTTGCATCATTTTAATTTTAAAAATAGAACATTTTGGACTCCTTTTTCTGTATTGCCTATTTATTAATGCCATATTCTGTAGAAGTAATTTTGGTTTATTTCTTCAGTTCATGTTCTTTGGTGGCATGAGAGTGCTGACAGTCGTGCAGCTGGGAGACACGAATCTCACGAGGATCCCAGAGTTGTGGCAGCTGGTAAGCAGTTTCACTAAGCGTGGATTATTTTTAGAACAAACTTGATTCAGTCAATTACTTTATGTACTTTATGAAATGTTGTTCCAGTTCGGGAAAGTGTCAACTACCTGGAATCTCAGCAGAATATACTTCTGATTCCTACATCATTTTCACCGTTGAAGTAGTTTGGTACTGAAAATATGAAGTATTTCATTAATTGGTATTATAAAATATGTCTTCCAATGGTGCTTAACTTCTCCCAAGAAAATTATTCTTTTTTCTTTGAAGAAGGTGGTAAGTTAATTCACTGTGTTCTTTACATACTTTAAAGCCATGTCTATCATTTGTTACCCCTGTTGCAGGAAATAGGAGTTCGTTTGCCGCTTGGTATTTCAGTATCTGTCATATGATGAAAAATCTATCAATTAGAAAATAATTTCATTAGGTCTTAATATGAAAAACCTGACCTTTGGTTTACATGTAAGAATGTCTTTATAATTATTACTTTATTGTGCGTCTTATTTTACAGATACTCATCACTGTATGATGGTCTTGATGTTCATTTGTTTCAGACTATTCTGTATCTTAATAAACTTTTATTCAAATAATCTCACATTTTCATGCTTGTTACTATATATTTATTTAAGTTATTAGTATATGTTATCCATCTTTGCATCATGTCTGTTTTCCTAAGGTTATTTTTTTCAGCTGTTTTTGCCCTGTAAGTATATTGTATAGTATCAAATGTGATTCATGAAAATAGTAGGCATATCTCTTTGCTGTGTAAAAATATATTACCATATGTGCCCTTTTGTATGGCTTTCTCATTAATTAGTTGGAAAATGTTATTAGGTTCTGATACTTAAAGCTTTGAAGACCTTGGTTTATATGTTGAAGTATCTTCATTTATAATGAATTGTAAATCAATTATTCATTTGGATCCTTGGTTTAATGATATCTTTATGGATATGGAAATCTTTGCCCTAATAAAAGCCTACCTATATATTCTAATTCTTTTTCCTGAGTTTTATATTTTTATCATCTTCTCTGGAACTATTATTGTAATGTAATGAGACAATAGCAATTTAAAACATCTTTATTATAAATAGTTTTACATTAAGAAAACAGCATGCAGGGCTGGAGATACAGCTCAGTGGAATAAGGTCCTGAGTTCAATCCCCAGTACCGCAAAAAAAAAACAAAAAGAAAACAGCATACTTATAAACTCAGAATTAGCATTTCTTTAGTGCTGATCGTAATCTTTTTTTTTTTTTTGGTACCAAGAATCGAACTCACAACCTTGTGCTTGCCAGGCAGGCACTTGGGCCACTGAGCTATATCCCCAGCCTTAGCATTTCTTTAGTACTACCGTGAAGGTTTTTCTACAAGCAGCTTTGCTTCCACTTTAAAAGACACTTTGTGCTTCCAGTCTCTCCTGATAGACTGTTTTTACAGCTATGTTATTTTACATTTTAATGTATATTGCAAATATAACATAATTAACTATGAATTAATTGGGAAAAAACCTGAAAAACAAAATACAACCACCTCTTGTTTATTTGACCTTCTATGTTCAAAGGACAGAGAAGAGTTCTAATAAGACAAAGAATAAGTAGGACATGAAACGGTATCTTGGTTTAAGCCAATTTAAAATCCACTTATACATCAAGATTAGACAAGTCTAAAATCTTTTTCAAAAGTAATAATTTGTATTATATATGACAAAGAAGTTACCCCTCATAAACTCCTGGGCGTTACTCGAGCACATTCTTATCATTTAAAGTCATTGAGAACTATTAATCCAGAGACCCAGCTGACTCTGGTGATGAGAAGGAGAGCACAACAAACAGTGCAAAGCATCGAGTTAATATTTGACACCGTACTATAGTGCCCAGAAACCACACATCCCTTCCAAGATGCCACAGACAGAACAGGCTGCTGTCTTTCCAGAACTGTTCATCATACCACATGTTACCATAGAATCCATCCCTGAGAGAGGATCCAGGAGACTTTGCATATATCATTGTATTTAATCCTAACAACAAAGCTTTAGGAGCAATATTAATAGTACATTTTATACAGGCCAAAATTTTAAATAAAAATTCAGTTCCATATTGTCAAGCACCTAGAAAGTGGCAGAATTCAAATTTGTATTCACATTTATTTTTATTCTTGACCAAGCTGCCTCCGACTTTAAACCAACAACTGGATGTTCATAATACCTTTAATCATTTTTTCTAGTTTGGGATGTCCTAAACTTTCAATGGAACCATCAGGCCATAATCTGGAGTCTCTCCACCATTCCAGTCTACTATTTGTAGGCCTTTAATTCTTCTATTCAGCATGATGAAGCATGGGCCAAGCTTAATATTAGTTATATTTTGATTATGATCTACACATACATCTTCCACAGACAGTCTGAAATGTCTCCCTGTAGCACTCTGGATGTCTGGTGTTCTGTTTTTCTCTATGACATCACATATATCTTCATAGACAAGAACCATATGTTAGCTGTGACAAAATACCTGAGAATAACAACTTAAAAGAAGAAAGATTTATTCTGATTGACAGACATTCAGTGTATGGTTGCTTGGCTCCATTGCCTCTGGGCCTGTATGAGGCAGAGTGCCATGGCATAGAAAACACAGGCATAGCTGCTCACCTCTACCCATCAGCAAGTAGAAAGAATGAGAAAGCCAGAGTACAAAGGGAATGGGGACCAAGTACAATCTTCAAATCAAAGCCCCCAGCTTCACAGTTAAGCTTCACCTCCTAAGCCATCATTTTCCAATAATATAATAAAATTGTGAATCAAATAATGAGTTAATCCACTGGTAAAATTACAGCCCTATAGTACAACGAATTTCTAAAAGTTTGTCAACTGGCAACTGATACCGGGGAGATAGCTCAATGGCATAAGCTCCTACCTGGCAAGTGGGAAGCCCTGAGTTTGATTTCCTGGTACCAAAAATAAACAAACTGAAGACTGTCAACTGGCAACTAAGCCTTCCAGGGGACATTCTAGATCCCAATCATAAGAAATTGGGGCAGAAAGCATCAAGGACTACAGTGATACATGTTCTTCAAACATGCACCACAAAGTGATTGGAATCCTGACCGTAGGACCCAGGAATCATGCTGACCCAATCACCGTAAGACCTGGCTCATTCTGCTCAAGGCACCAGTCATTCACTTATACCAAGTCAAGGTCTTCTCCGGGAAATTACTCAGAATATCTAAATAGGTCAGTGAGATGTGATCTTCCATAGCACAAGAGCATCATCGTAAGCTATGCTTAGTGTCTTCTGGTGTTCATTGGGGTTATAAAGTATATTAGCTGTTGTTTTAGATCCTAAGACTGCTTGACGCACCCATTTAAAATTGCTTGTTCTTACCCTGTGAGTATGATGCTGAGAAAGCAGCAGCAGACCATCCACAGGAACCCACTTCCTGAAGTTGTCAGGAAAACACAATTGTTCAACTCTCCTCTACAAGCGGAGTCTCAGTGTCAGTTAAGACTAACAGAGGTTTTCTGGCCCTTCATTGCTCATTTAGAGGTGAAAGGCCTAGATAAAGTGGACTGCTGAAAGCCACCAGCTCATGTGTGGTAGAGCCAGGGATGGAAACTGGACCTACAACAGTTTGTGCTGTGCCTGTGCTGCACAGTGGCCTATCCCTTATCTTCCAAATCCTGTGTATCCAAATTCGTTTGCTCTGACTATGAAACCTGGGCAGACCTCAAATGGAAACAAGCTAAGCTCATTTAGATGTAGATACAATGTATTTCAAGATCGTTCCCTTCTCTCACAACAAGAGGTAAGATGAAGGGGAAATAAACCCCTCTGACATGATGCTTCATTTCTTCCTGCTCCTAAGCAGTGTGGTCAGCCACCCTGTACCTCCGTTAGTTCACTTGTACCCTATGAGTGACTACTTGGGAGGCAGCAATCATCCTGTCCCTGCGGGACACACAGGCAATGTCTAGATTTTACTGCTATCACACTGGTCTGTCGAGAGTTGTACCATCCAGTTGCCACTTCAAAGGGAAGAGGACTAGGGCCCTAATAAAGGAGGACCCAGAGAGCTGCCTTGCGCATTCCAACGTGGGAGGTCACAGAAAGAAGGCAAATGTACCAGGAACAGGTCCTCACCTATCACCAAATCTGCTGGCATCTTAATCTTGCATTTTACAGCCTTCAGAAGTATAAGAAATAAATGTTTATTATTTATAGGCTTCCTTGTTTGTCATATTTTGTTAACATGGCAACCTGAGGGAACTAAAGCGGAGTGCTTGGTATATGACAAGCAAGCTTGCAAGCACTCCAGGACACTGTCTCCGATCACAACTCTGCGTTGCTGAGAGAACATCAGCAAGTCCCTTGCACGCGCCACCCCCCAGGGCTGCTTTTCTCCACTGGTACCATATAAGTGTGATACGCCTCAATAAATCATATCTAGTGTCCCTTCCATTTCCAAAATTTGCCAATTTAGAGTCACAGTATATTATTATTTTACGTACCGAATAATCAAATGAACAGTTTTGAGGTTGAATCTCTCAAATTCCTTACCTAAATGGAAAAGTCAGCCCTTTACGACAAAGGGCCCTGCTGCAGTTCAAACCTTCAAAAGGCAGTTGGCTGAGCCAAAGTCAGAAACCCTTAGCAATAGCCCAGTCAAATTTCCATCAATGCTGCCACTGATTGAAATACTGAAAATCTAAATTTCATTATGAGTTGCCAGAGTGGAGTCCATTTTTTAATTCTGCTAGCAAGATGCATCAGTAATAAATACTCTTCATGAATGCTGAACAGGCTGCAGTGCCTCTTTTTTCTTTGTAGCCTAGAAAGATGAACATACTTGCACCAGTGGTAGACTCTTACAAGTACCTCATGGTCTTTGCTTATGATCTGACATAATCCACCCCCTCAAAAGAAACCACATGTCTTCATTGAATTGAATGAAATCATATAGGTGTTCATTGAATTTATCTATACAGTGGCTTTCAGAAGGATTTTGAAGGATGACAGCAGTATAAAGAGAGGGGCTAAAATCACCAACAGAGTGCCATGCTATTATTTCAAGGTTAACTCACTGCTGTTCCTTGCACAGAGTAAAAGCTTATGCATTCCATTCCACTGTTAATTCTTGCATCCATTCCCTTGGCTCTCAGCATAGTGAAGAGCCAAAGTCATCAAATCCTCCTTTCCCATGGGGTATAGAAGGCAAGCAAATATTAATTGTTCATTGTACATCCAGGGCTAAAGTTGCAGGATGGAGTAGTTGCAAAAGGGTGGTACAATATGGACAAACACCAGAGTGTTGCAGATACGCAGCTGGCAGGCAGTTGGGTGATGCAGTGGCAGGAAAAGGAGAATGTCAGAATGAAGGCCAAAGGAAAAGACCCTGCAACACCAGTCTGCACATGAAGGAAGGGTACAAGGCCTTTTTGCGAGTCCCACTGAGGTATTCTTGGCAGCTCAGAATCAGAGCCTGAAAAGTTAATGTCTTCCCTCCAGGCATTTCTGGAAGCTGGCAGCACCAAGCCAGAGACTGGTCACCTAGCAGAGGCACTAAGCTAGGAATTTACAAGAGTAAAGAATAATCTTATATGATGGTGACTCAAAATGCTTGGTAGTGCCTTTCTTCCCCCTAAAGACTAAGAAAGACTATTCTGGGACCTCAGCTCCTTTCTGTCCAGAGGATCCAGAAATACTGAGTCCTGGTTCTCTGTCTAGCACAAATGGACCACAAGTGTGTATCACTTCCCTATCTGGCCTCAGTTTTCTCATCCATAATCTGAGGACTGAGAACTGATGACCTATACAATCTCACACTCATGAAATAACAACAGCTACTACCCTCAGAGGCAGCAGTAGCCATTGTCTCCCATGATCAACCCAAAAAGCATAATTATGTAAACCCTCCTTGAAATTCCTCAGACTTTCTATATACAGATTTACATATATTTTATAAGTAAACCAGAAGGTCTTTCTATTTAGAGCCTTTAAAAACTTAGATTCAAAAAAACGTCCTTCGTTCTAGCATTCTGAGACTTCAAAGTGGAAAATTATTGCACAGTGGGTACAGTCATATGGCACATAATGATGTCTTGGTCAACAATGGACTGCATATACAACAATGGTCTCATAAGCTTATATTACATAGTGAGATTATAATGTCTTAGCTTATGTAAGTACACTCTATGATGGTCACACAAATTGCTTAACAGTGCATCTCAGAATGGATCTTCATCAATAAACAACTCATAGCTGTAACTCTGTGCGAAATACCACCTAAGTAGTAGTAGTATTTTTGCCAATCAACAAATAAGGTAGCTGAGAATTAGAAATAGTGAGTTGCTGCTTACCAGCATGGTCTTGGAGTTCCTGGGGGTAGGGGACAGCTAGAGGATGGGAAAAATAAAGAGACAAAAGCTGAGGTCAGGTGGGGGGAAAGGAAACTGCCCAACCACCATAGGGTCTTTTATTTATACATTTGACAAAGTTAGTGTCATGTGATACAGGCTTGCCTGGCAACTAATGGCTGGGATAGTCTCGGGCTTGGTGTATCTCTGGACTGAAGCAACTTGATTTCCTCAGGTGCTCTTTGTTCTCCCACTGGCCATGCCTCACCCCTCACAAGTCTGATCAATTTCCAGCCTGAACCACTCCCTGCAGTAAATAACATGTCCAAGGTCACATAGTTAATAATTAGCAGAATCAGACTTCATATCCAGTTTTGCATACTCCAAAATCATGCTCTTTACATACCTATATAAGCTGCAGGGAGGACTCTGTGCAGGCCCTTTGCCTATATTTCTTAATTTTATAATGCATAATGTTTCCCTTCTAATCAATTGAGTGAGTATTTAAATATTGACTTGCTAGCAACAGTGCAGTAAGTCTTCTCTGTTTGCCCATTATTTTCTAATCTACCTGTCAGTGTGAGTTAAACATCAGCTTACAAAAAGGTCAATTTCCCGTCAAGTTTATATATAAAGTACATCTGGCATAGCATCTTTCGTATTATGAAAGTTGAAAGAAAAGCTACATGTTATGGTATAGTATCAGTCCCCTAAGTATTTAAGTATTTACTCATTTTTATCCTCATAAACAACATTGTGTCATCAGCAATACTGTTACCGTCATTTCATAGATGATAAGACTAACATACAAAGAAGTAGTATATTATCATAATACAAGTGGTAAGAAGCAGACCTGGAATTGAAATACAGAAAACTCTGGCTGCAGAAACTATACTGTGGCTACCGCCATGCTGTTGTTTGAGGGCTTGCCGCACAATCATGAAGCCAGGGTCCCTGTCCTGAAACAACACATCTCTCATGAGCAAAAAGGTCATTTCCTACTCCATCTACCAGTCCTCAGCCTCTTCCACAAAAGGCTCACAAACTTATGCGAGTTTCTAGGCCTTTGCCAGATAGCCTTTGCCATGCATCCTACAGAGCAGGTCTGTGTCTGGGGCTCTTGTAAGAAACCAACATTGAGAGTCACTTGTTAGTTATTTCTGATAGTGCTGTGTTCCCCTCTCCAGCATCTTCAGCCTATAATAAATAAGAAAGAAAAACTAAAAACTGAGCACAAGTGTAATGGTAGAGAACCTCTACTCAGTGGCAGCGGGCTGTTTGTCTTCACTGAAAGCTCTACAAGGTTCGCCATCACTGAGACAGGACCTTAAAAAGTAAAAATTACCTGCCTTGTAAAATTATAAAAGATTCTCGACTCACAAAAAAATCAGAGAAATACACTTTTAAGATATTTCACTTTAAATGGAAACAAATGATAAAGTTTTGTAATAAAATTTTGCAAGAATGTGGAGAAAGGAAATTGCATTCACTGCCTGTAGGACTATGTGTAGCGCCTATAGGACTATGTATAGGACTATGTGTATGCCTGTAGGACTATATTTTTTAAGTATCTTAAAAAATAAGCAAGGTCTAGTGAAATGAATTGAATTTAGTCATTCCACTTAGAGGTGTGCAAAGTTATTTACTGAAACATTATTTATAAAATAAACATGGAAACACTTAACTTTCAATAGCAAAGTGATAACAAAGTTTTGGTATATTCACATCCCAGAACAGTGTAGAGTAGTGAGTGAACCAGATCTAACTTACTTTGTTACCTTTGGTAAATGTTAACCTCTGTGAGTATCTTGTTCTCTGTTTTCGTTTTACCCTGCAGAATGGAAATAGCAACTTCACAAAGTGAAATGAAAGCAACCAAAAAGAAGATAAAGTAAGAAATATGATATACATATAGCACCTACCTGATCCTAAGCATGCTGCAATATGATGATCTGTCTGTGAAATGGCTACCACTGACACTCCCTTTAAGAGTGATGTAGGAATGGGGGATGTGATTTGAGGATACATTAAGCCCTTAAAAATAGGAAGCACAGCTAAACAAGAACAAGGAAAGGATTAATCAATCAAATAATGGTTTCAAACGCTTTTAAGAGCTTCTCATAAAAAGACAATATGGATTCATTCCAAAAAACACAGGCACAAAATGAAAAGCTTCAGAAAACTCCCAGGACATAAATAAGAAAGTTATAAAATATATTTTTAATATTTGTCCTGAGATGTGAAGAAAATAATTTTGAATATGAAGCCTGCTTCTAAAAGCACTATTAATACCTTGAAAAGAAAAACCTGGAATGTTTTTCAGAGGAAGTTTTAATCTGATGAGTTCTGATTTCCTGTAAGCTATTAACCTTCATAAGAAACAGAAGGGCATTTGAACTGTCATAAAGGTGTGGGAAAATCTTAGGCAGTATCCTGAAGCACCTAGGAATGGGGAAAAAACACAATAAACTCTTCTTTTTTGAACACAGCCTACAACTTTTATATAAATGCTCAAACTTGTAACAAATTATAAAAATGCTGTAAAAACAATCAGTGAGCTAAATAAAACTAAAACAAGTTTAAAAGTGAATAACTCAGGCAGTAGGTATCTGACACTTTATGGAAATGAAGAGAAATACCTTCAAAATCAATGGATAATGTGTGCATTTGTGTGTCTGAGAAAATTAGGTCGCAATATGTATGAATGCATAGAATTAGATAGTGTCTCAACATATACCTAGAAAAGAAACAAGCCATATTTAGAAATAAAACCTGTAACAGAAAGCCCCATGAAATTTCTTTCCTACTCCAATTATGAGATTATTCAAAAAAATGAACTTGCAAAGCCTACTTTAGAAAATATTGCCTTTATTGATGACAACTTTTACAATGTCACTTGCACTAAAATTAACTTTCTAATGCAAAACCTAATGAAAACCACAGGATACAGTATCTAAAAAAGATGTAATGAATATGTATTAAGTATATGTTTATTTGCTTTAGTAATAAAAGTACTTTGTGGAATTCATGTTATGAAACTTATGCATATTCATCTTCGCTAAGCAGTTCTAGAATGTTTTATGAATTTATACAGTTTATAACTGTATGAGGTTTTTAATCAACCTTTTATTATTGCCCATCTGGACTGGTAAGTGTTAAAATGTATTTTATCCTCCATATAATGAATAATATTAGTTGCAGGATAGTGGAAATTATGGTAGGCAAAGGGAAAAACTGCTTGATGATGTTCCTGCGTGGCTCTGTCCAAAGGTCAGGCTTATGCAGCTGCATAGAAGGAAACCAAAGTGGGTCCAGTGCTGGCCCAGCTGAGTAGGACAACAGCTACATTTAAACTCTACACGCTTATGCTGTGTTGTTCTAGCACTGGGTAAGTGCTTTCTTAGTTCCATCTTCTATAGCCACTACATAGTGGCTTAGATTCACCTTTCTTTCATTAGGTGTTAAACTGTGTCCATATATTTGTTTTTGAGTTTTTATAATTTAAACTATCAGCATTTAGAGTGGAGTTAACTTACTATTTTGTGATACTTGATTGTGTCAAAGAAAAACATTTCAGTAAAGACATGTTACTATCATGTTTATAGTGGGCTTTATCATTTATAAAATAAATTTGTACTAAAAGTAAAAATAAGTTTGCATTAGTATTCCTTGTTGTGTCCTAATATCACTGAATATTTGATAAGCATCTGGTATGTTGAATATTAAGTGAAATGATGTGAAGAAGGAAAAAGACTAAATCTTTCTTCTAGAAACTTACCAACATGTCTTCATATTTCTACATCAGCTCTGTGGTAAGAAATATTTATGAGCACTTTAATATTTATCTAAAGCAATAGTTTGTAACTTCCAGTAATTTGCCCCAAAGAGGTCTATTGATAGAACTCAGAAGGTCTGGTAACTTGGATGGATAATAGTTATATCTTTATGACACCAACTTCCAACTAAAGCGTTCTTTTTGCTTATATAAAAAGGGGAGAGTAAACTACAGTATTTTATCAGGATCTGTGACTTTTTAAAGGCAATAAAAATCAAAGATATTTCATATTCCACTTACAGTGACTGCAAATACATCAAAATTTCTTTTATCTTCATCACTACAAAATTATCTTATATCCACCATTGGATTTTTCATTTAATGTCTTATACAGTATATCTATGTCATTTTCAATAATTTATTCATATGTTAATAATTCTCTTTCAACATAATTTGGTTTCTTTACAACCATATATATTTGCTAAGCATATACAACAATAGAATTCCACAGGTTCACAAGATTTCCAAAGGTGTATAACACATCTATGCCCTCGGTGGTGAGGGAACCTGTCCCCTCTGCAGCATTCATCCCTGGCAATCCGTGCCCTTGTATTCTGCCCTCTGGTCATGGCCACCGACAAACTGCAAGCTCTTTGTATGTTTTGCTTCTCTTCAATAGCAAGCAGCAAAAGCACTAGCCAGCCAACCAGTCTGATCATCCAGGAGCCCAACACCCCCGCAGAGAAGGTGTTGTAGTCAGGGGTTGCAAGGGGAACAATACAGGACACATAATTTATAGCATTATTTTATAATAGTCACCCAAAAAGTCGTATACAAATAGAGTGCAGGGGGGCTGGGGATATAGCTCAGTGGAATAAGCGCCTGCCTAGCAAGCTCAGGGTCCTGAGTTCGATCCCCAGTACCGCCAAAAAAAAAAAAAAGAGTGCAGGAAATCTGTCCACACACTGAAGACCAAAAGAATCAAGCTGAGGGTCTGGATCCCATGAATGTCCTGCATGAGTCCACCTGAAGACCTACAGCCCATAACAGTGCCCCCCACAAGTCCACCTGGAGGCCCACAGTCCATGACAGTGTTTCATGCATAGTCTCTTTTACTTCTCCTTTTAGCTTCTTTCCTTCATTTGTTTTTATTTTGCTGTTTTTTTTCTTTCCTTGGGTTTTATTTGTATTTAATACTATTGTTACTCCTCAACAGGATCCGCTACCTCATTTTTCACCTCATTTTCCATAATATTTCAAATTTTTTCTCATTCTCCAGTGCCCACCCTATCTTTACTAGTACAACCACTCACCTTTAGGAATTTCTATATAGTTCACTACTAGTGCTGAATATTATTTTACTGATAGTGGAGTTAAAATTGTTCTTTTTAGTAGATATTTACTGTAGGTCATTATTTGGTCTGTCTTACCATCTATAATTATGGATCTCATTTTCTATGGTTAAGTTTGTTACATTATTGTTTCTTAGGGCACGTCAATATCCAGTTTATCTTTGGCTGCTATTGTTGCTGATTTTCCTACTATAGCCAAGATGATAGAACTGTTACTGTTAATTATTTTCTCTGTATGCTATTATCTGGGCTGTCTTTAGAATGGGGTACTGGGCCAAGTACTGCAGCCTCTTCACCAAAATAAAAAGGTTGTTGGATCCCGGGACAAAGGCACAGGCTTGTAATTCGGTACAGATGCAGGGTATCACTGAACAGCGGACATTAATTTAAAAGGCCTCCATACTAGCAGCAACACGAGGAAACCTACAATTCTACAAGGTGGGTGGGTTAGGTTCCTTATCACAGCGTTTAATCTATTCAAACCGGTGATACAGTGTTAAATCTAAACCTTCATTCCGTAAGTCAATAGATGCTATCCAAGACTTTTCTGGAATACTATTAAATACCAGAAAATGCCTGAGGAAGATAAAAATACATATTAGAAGAAACAGCTTAAAAATGTTAAACGAAGTTATTCTGGGATACGGAAGCCTTTATCAGCGGTGTGATATTTTATTTTTGATTCTGACAAGTACAGTAAATTTTTTTAAACTCTGTTTAAATTTGAATTTCTCAACTGAGGCCCATTCCTGAGGCTCACGAAAACTGTAAATCTTCATGAGGAGCTTCCCAAGGTCATACTGGGAGCAACGAGGATGAAAAGGAAGAAGGCTTCTGCTCCAGTCTGTCACAGAAGGTCAAAGCCCCACGACGTCAGACGCAGATCCCCACTCGCCGCGACCCGCCCCATCCTCCCGCACACGGCCGCGCGGGCACGCGCTCCGCAGCCGCTCCCGGGGCGCGCGCAGGGCGGCGCGGGGCGGAGGCAGCTTGGGGGCCACCACCTCTGAGGAAAGAGGGCCCAAAGGCCCAGCGCTCGCCCGCGGCCTCCGCGCCCACTGAGCCCGGGACGGCCGGGCGGAGCTGCCCCGCCCTGCCCGCCGCCTGCCGCCCGCGGTTCCTTCCCGAAGCTCGCGGGTCAGGAAGCCGACAGAGGAGCCTCTCCCGGGCGCCGCCGGCCGCAGCGCTACGAGCCCGCCATGCTTGCCCTCCGCCGACTGAGCAGGGCGCTGGGCCCGCGGGCGCGCGCGCCTCAGGTACCGGCCGCGGGGCCGCGCGCGAGCTACCAAGGGGGTCGTGGCTGCATGTGGGGGAGCGCAGAGCCCCACGCATGCGCACTACCTCTCGGGACGCGCCGCCGCCCAGGTTCTAGAGCAAGCCCGGAGCTACGGGGCAGGGACGAGCGGGAGGTGGCGGCGGGGGTGGGGGCGGGGGCTGGAGGCGGGGAGTGGGGGCGCGGATCGGAATCCCTGGACGAGGGTCTTTCCGCGCTGGGTGCCACCTGGTCCCCGAGAAGCTCGCCTCTGCAGCGCCGCTGTTGCCCGTCCCGGGCAGCTGCGCCTCCAGGAGCGCTAGTCACGGGTTGGCAGGGCCAGGTGCCGCCCCACCTCCTGTGGAGTTACAAACCTTGACCCGTCTGCCCTGAAGGTAGATGGAGTCTGGTGTATCAGCCGCTTGCCATCGAGGCGACCTCACGCCTACCAGGCAGACGCTGTGTCGCTGAGCTGAATCACGGGCCCCTGCAGCCCTATTTTTGACCGATGATTTGTTTCACTGAATAAGAAATACTTTGCCATAATAAGTGATATTTTTTAGGAACTTAAAAAATGTTCTGCAAGTAAATGTTTTCATCGTACCTGCCAGAACATGCGTGCAGAACTAGTAAAATTCTAGATGCCTCACATGCACCTACATCATTGGCTAATGATAAAATTTTGATTAGTAGGTTTGAGTGTGTAAACTCAGGAAAATTCTAATTGCAGTTCTCAAGTTAAGGAATATTAAAATTCTAGTGCCTTGGTGTGACAAATTCTCGTCGTAGAGTAGTTTTCTTTATTGAGATTTCTACATGAGATTTCTACATGAACACAGTGGAGGGTTGACAAGACTAACAAGATGAGTTATGTGCCAGTTGTTGCCACACTCAGATTTGGTTATAACATAATAAATAAATCCTGTCTTTCCCCTAAGATTTACATTTGCCTTGTCTTTCCTCAGGTGTGCTCATCTTTTGCTACAGGGCCCAGACAACAGGATGGAACGCTCTATGAATTCCGTACCTATTACCTTAAGCCCTCCAAAATGAATGAGTTCCTGGAAAACTTTAAGAACAATGTCCATCTTCGGACAGCTCACTCCGAATTGGTTGGATACTGGAGAGTAGAATTTGGAGGCAGAATGAACAGAGTGTTTCA
>PVLD010024462.1:0-25433 GCA_004027595.1 Dinomys branickii
TTTTGAGACTGCATTTTGTTCCTCTGTTTTCCCATTTTTGGGTATCAGATTCAAAATGTGGAGCTATAAATTCCACAGACAGTTCAGCAGGCAAAGGTCTGCTGCAGAGGCTGCTCCAATGGTTCCTTCTCTTTGGGAGAATGTCCCTTAAGCTGTCTGCTGAGATTTCCGCTTCTACTCCCTACCCCAAGACCTGGCCGGGGCGAATAAACAGCTCGCCACCCCAGGATTCTTGCAGATAGGCGACTCAGGTGTTCTTCCCTGGGTGGAGCTCATTCCCCCCTCACAAAACCCGTTGGGGCGCCTATGTAGGTCTTCCCACCCGGGAGATCCCGCAGTCCTTAAAGCTGCTTTGATGTCTCTCGCTGGGCTGAGCTTCTTCCCGATTCAGGAAAAACCAGTTAGAGCGCGCACTTAACTCACCCTGTGATCGTGCAGATAGGAGTGCTGTTCAGATGTTTTTCCCTGGATGGAGCTTTTCCCCGACTCAGAAATCCCGCTGGCCAGTCGCTGTTGCTCCAGTTCGTGCAGCGCTGGCTGTGGGGGTGGGGTTCTGAGTGGGATCCCGGAGAGCTGCCCGGTTTGGTGCAGTTTGTCCCAGTAGTGCGTTCTCTGTCGGGTTCAGGAGCTGAAGCCGTTCTTCCCTCCACACTCGCTCTCTCGGCTGGTCGTCTTCTTCCCGGAAGTCCTCATTTCTGTCTTCATATTGCTATATTTCATTGTTTGGGTGGTAATCCTCTGGGAGGTTCTCTCTCTGCTGCCTACCCGGGCGCCATCTTCCCGGAAGTCCCCAACACTCTCATAGAAATACTTAGAGATAGATGTTTGAATACTGCTATGGTTTATAGCTAGACATCCTGCAAAAGCCTCATGAACTCGTAGGTGGAGCTTTGAGGAACTGATTGTATCATGAGAGTGAGGTGCTTATCCATGGATTATCCCGCTGCTGAGTATGTAGCTGGGTGTGACGTTGGGAGGTAGAGCCTGGTGGGAAGAGCTGGGTCGCTGTGGGTGTGGCCTGCAAGAGCCTGTATCTCCCTTTCTCCACGCATCTCTCTCTGGCTCCTACCTGCCCTGCCATGGACTGTTTCTCCTCGGCCAGGCCCCTCTGTCGTGCTTCCCTGCCTTGGACCCAGCTGACTGTGGACTGAAACCTCTACAAACCATGAGCCAAAATAAACCTCTCTTCCTTTAACTTGTGGGTATTTGGTGTTTTGTCTCAGTGATGCGAAAGTAACTAAGGCAAATACTCTCTGAATTTGTAGTTTTGCATAATTTTAGACTTAAATTCACCTATAAATCAAGAAAACCTATGTTGTTAGTAGGAATAATTATGGGAAAAAGCACTCACCAGTTTTGGCAGAAGGAAAGAAATAGTAACTAAAATGCATTAAACACAATCTTAAAAAATAATTTTAAAAGGCATATGGAAATCCTTTTATTAGCATTGAGATAATGTTAAATTGAACTATGTAAAAGCACCAACACATATTTGCTGACCTATGGAAACAGCAATTACGTGTAATTACACATAAACCCTGTTGGAGGATAATCCCTTATAGACTCTTTTCTTCTTATGTATCTTACTGGTCAAAAATACAAGGCCCTGATCATTCTGAATCTGGGCCACTTCTCAGTTTTGCCTGCACTCAAGCAACCTCAGGTAATGAGGAAATATCTCCTTCTATGATGAAGTCAGAGGCAGGGAACCCAAAGCTTGGTGTTCTTCTGTAACACATCCTGCACAGGGCATCTGGGTATTTGTATCATCTCCTTGGAACTTGGGAACAAAAGGGGAATAAATGTAAAGAGAAAGATACTGATGTTCATCCTGCTTAATGTACTATGAGAAATTATGTCTCATGTCTCTGACCCAGGAATTTCATGCCTTCTGCTAACGTCCATGAAACAGTAACAAGCTAACTCCTTAGCTTTAAAATTGGGTAAGATCAAATCCCAAAAGCAGCCGTGTGTGGTGGCACGTGCCTGTAATCCCAGTATTTTAATAAGGAGTATAGAAAGTTTGAGCCCAGCGTGGGCAACTTAGTGATTTAGCAAATTCTGTCTCAACATGGAAAAAAAGTAAAAAAGGACTGGATAGGTAGCTCAGTGTGAAGGTCCTGGGTTCAATCCCCTGTACCACAGAAGAAAAGAAAAGGCCACTTACCTATACTATACCACCACTGCTAGATACAGCACAGCTGTACCTGGCTGACAGGGCATCCTTGGGTGTTTAGTCACCCATTTCCAAATTTCCTTGTTAGTCACAGTCACAATACACCTCTTGCTTGTACCCCTTCTGTTGCCTCCCTTCTTCTCTTTATTTCTTCATGTCTTGCTAGTGTATGGCTGATAAGTGTCAGAAAGGAGAATGTCAGGGCAATAGGGCACTCTCAAGATTGTAGTGTTTGCCTCACTTGTGAAGTTCTCCCAAATGATTACCATTTTATACCAGCAGATGGATAATATCCTTATGAAAAATCACTATGGTCATTGGTCAGCTTCCTGTTCTCATTCTGAGAATCCTTTCACAGGAAGTAAAAAGCACCCAGATGAGGCAAACCATGGGTCATGTCCCCAGTACTTCAGGCCCTCATACGGTAGGCAAGAAAGCCCTCAAGGAAGCAAGGACTGTTTCCCAAAGTCTGAAAACATTGCTGTGGAAGGCTTCAGGTAAGCTGCTGGATTGAGTTTCTTTCTATCTGTTGCCTTCCAACTTTATTTATCTATGGGCTTAAACCTTAGAAGTCAAGTAAACTTTGCAGCAAAGGGCTCTTAGGGTGATCAAAGGTCCGAATTATTTAAAAAGAAGCTGTGAAAGCTAGAATATGGCAGATTGAAACTGACAAGTAGCATCTCTACGGTTTCTCTGCCCTCTTCTTGAATATGACATGAAGCAGTCACACAAGCTTTCTTCTTCTCCAGGCTGACCGGTGATGAAACCTAACTCTGTTCCCTGACAATGCCACAGTTGTGGAGTTGGCATTTTTATGTAAATAGCTTTTCTCTGATTCATTAAACGCTATTGCCCCTGACATTCTCCTTTCTGACCCTTATCTGCCACACACTAGCAAAGCATGGAGAAATAAAGAGAAAAAGGGAGGCAATAAAAGGGTTACAAGCAAGAAGTGTATTGTGGCTGTGACCAACAAGGAAATTTGGAAATGGGTGACTGAACACCCAAGGATGCCCTGTCAGCCAGTCACAGCTACATTTGTTCAACGCTTGTCAAGTGCTTAGCACCATTTCAAGGTGTCATGTAGAGATACATAGGAAATGACAGTCATGAGCGCCACTTTAAGAGCACTTAAAATTTAATAGATGAGATGGCACAATTTTATAGCTGTATATCCATAAACAGACAATCTGGTTCTAGTTCTCTCTCTATTTACTCTGTATTTCTTTCACAGCATGTGTCACAATTTGTAATATTTAGCTTATATATTTGTATTCTTGTTTAGTGTGGCTTCCCCTGACCTGGGATTTGCCTGGTATGAAACTGTGCATCCATTCCAATTATTTATGACTACTACTCCGAATCTTACTTACTGGCATATAAATTCTAAATAGACAGGGACCATGTCTATCTTATTCACCACTGTAACCTCATAGCAGATTCTGGGGAAAAAAAGTAAATAAAAAAAGTGAATACAAAAACCCAGCAACTGCTATATAGAGACATTACATAACTTACCTTCTGCTGCTGCTTACTCATTAACACGAAATTAAGGGACAACTTGATTCAGAGGCTTCAGAAACATTTTCAAAGAATTTAGCCAAGGGAATAAGGCCCAGGAAACCTATTTCTATTTCATTTTCCTTAGTGAATATTGAGATCATAAATCAACAATAAGATAGTAGAACATGAAAGGCATATCAGAATCTCATCATGTGATCCTAATGGGATTTAAAGAACAGTGGGATTCCACTGGTTCTCACCGACTGCTCAAGGTAGAAAGCTGGGTGGAATAATGACAATTACGTTGAGTCATCCCATGTTGTAGCTGAGCTATCCCAGTCATAAATCTGAACCAGCTTGCCCCTTCCCTTGATGTTAAACTCAGCCATGTGACTTTCTTTAGCCAATGGTACCTTGGCAAATATGAAGCCAGCAGAAGTTTAAAAAGTGCCCACACTGGGACATGCCCTACACCTTTTGTTCTTTCTTCTCTAACATTGCCATGAGTCCATGCCTGGCCTAACATGCTGAAGGAAAAGGCTCGTCCTAGTGGAGGCTGCCCTAGCCTTGCTGAAAGAGTGATGCTGGAGAAGATCAACCAGGGGCCTTGACACTGACCACAGACACATCCCTGAACACAGCCTAGATCAGCAGGTCCTATATACAGATAGTGTGCCGCTGAGAGGTAGAAGGCTTCATTGGTAACATTATTGTAGCAATAACTAATATTATGCTCTTATAGAGTAATAAAATTTAATTACCAAGAAAACAAATGTTAAAAGGCCAACATAATTTTTCTTCATTGGATTAGTGATTATTTTTAGTTCCATGATTTGGTTTCTTTACAGCTGCCCATACCTTCCCTCCAACTATATCCCTGTTACTGGGGTGGAGCAGGCCTTGGGAGGATGCATTTAGAACAAAGAGATGAAGAACCACAGCAGGTTCAGCACAGCAGCAGTAGAGGTCAGCTTCCCAGCGTTGCTGAAGAGCCAATACTCGGCATGTGCATCATCCAGGATTGAAGGCATCCTCACAGATTGGCTGGGTCTAATCTTCAGGCAGAACAAACCCACGGGTACCACTGTCCCTCAGTTCAAATGTGTAGGAGAAAGGAATCCTGATGTCTCTAGCCCAGTCTCTTGACAATCCAGATGTGAGATCTAAGAAGGAAACATGAAAGAAGTAGAAATTGAACTTTAGAAGAACAGACTTCTTTGACATTCCAGGGAATAAAGGTCAATCTGTAATATAAAGAAACATCTTCAGATTAGGGTTGCCTGAAGGAGAAGTCTTCTCCTTCTCCTTTATAGGTAGCTCCTGCAGGAAGGGGGCCATAAACATGGCTAAATCCCATACTTAGCCCCTCTACCTGCATAGTAAGGAGCAGAGAATTGGGTTAAAGTTTCTTGATGGACTCAAATGCTGGGCAACCTCACATTGAAAGGTAAGGGTGAACTGAAATAAAAGGTTAACAGAGAAATATTATGCAAATATTATCTAGGTGGACCTGTGAGATGGAAGAGGTGGTGGTTGGGCTGGGAGAAGCAATGTTCTTTTCCTTCAGCCAAGGTCTTTTCTAAACTTTCTCTAGGTCCCACCCTCCTTGGCTTTCTTAGCCTGATGGGTTTTCTGGGAATTAACTGACCAAGGATCAGGGAATAATGTCCTTCCTGTTAACTTTGTGTGTTCTAACTTGCCGGGTCTTTTTAACTGAAGCCAGGGTTAGGTTGGAGCCAGCGTATTTTATTTTCCTTTTAGCTCTCACCTAATCCTTAGGGAGTATAATTTTGCACTTGTACAGGCTCCCTTTTATCCTTAGTCATTTTGATTTGTACAACTCCCTGTTGATCTATTCCTCTCCTGCCCACCATACCCCACAAACTCCATTGACTTCTTTTGTGCCTTAGATACTACAGAGGAGGAAAAAAAAATGATACTTACATAAAATATCTGCACTTGATCCAACTCTATAATTGGTTCCATGCTTTGCTTTAAATGCATTTGCTGCCTTCTGTCCAACTTGAATCTGTAGGTGGGAAATGCAGAGACAGATATCTGGGGTTAAAAATAAACCCAACAATCCAGACACTGGGTGTTTTGTCCAAATCTATCTCCGGAGGAGGTTTAGACCATCCTTTCAACTTCCCACAGGACAGCTAGGTGGTCTGTTCATACCCATAATTCGTCCCCTTCCATTCAATTTCATCATCTCTCTTCCAGTAAGGTTTTTGCACATTTCCTGTTTCTTGCATGCTCCCTCAACTGAAGCTGAAATGCTGCAGCCCTCTGATTCACCAGCCTGCAGCTCCAGGGTCATTGCCCTATGCCAGACTCATTACCTCACAACTGGCCTGTTGCATCTTCTAATAAGTTTCTCCTCCTCTCATCAGTCCTTATTCAGGTTGATCCCACCTGACTTCCAGATGCATAGAACTGTAGTCATGATCCTGCTGAAAATGTTCAGTAACTCCCAGGTACTCACGGAATTAAGTACAAGCATTTTAGCCTCATTTTCAAGGTCCTCTATAATATGGCCCCCAATGACCTTTCCAACACCATTCTCCTCATGACCACCCTGGATTATACTAAGACTCAAGTTTCTCCACATTCTTCTGTACCTCTTCTTGTGCTATCTCTTCTGCTTGGAATTCCTATCTCCTATCTCTGTCTTTGAAATTCTCCCTAACCTCAGTTCTCAAATGCCAGCTCTCTCAGGAGGCCTTACCCAATCACCTCAACTGGATTCTGTCTGTGGGATCACCAGTAGCCCTTTGCTCATATCTCTCTTACAATTCTCCCCTTATTTTTCCTTACAGATATTTGAAACATATCTCAAGTAGACTTACAGAATTTCTGAGATGGAAGGTATATTTGCTCCCACTCCCACCACTGTCACCATCTGCTGGGAGTCCCTCAAAACTAGATGTTTTCTAAGGTCTCACTTTATGCTGACCCTTTCCTGAGACCAGAGTCACTAACCAGAGTCCAAGTCTATTGTCTGTGCTTATGGATTTGCTGATGCATCTTGTTCCAAAGTCTCTCAACAGACACTCTGAATGTCCCCCCGTTCATGTTGTGTTCCACCACCCTATGGTGCATCTTATGACTTCCCCTTATAACCTACACCCTGTCACTCCCTGCCTGCATTGGGACCTGCCATCATTTTGCCCTGAGGGCCATCTCGCTGCAATGGCAAGTGTATAGCTCCCTGACTCTCAGTTAATGAAGTCTAGTTCTATGTCCTGCCTCTGCATCCCTGGCTCTACACTGCCCAGCTGAAAGCTAAGATGTGACAAAGGAGTCCTGGGTAGAGTGGTCTCTACCACGAGAAAATCAAAGAGTAGAAATAAAAGGCCAGTAAGGGGTGGTGCAGGGTCATAGGCCACAGCCATGAGGAGCATCTTTCAGCTGTGTCTTTCTATGTGTGGTTGAGATAACAGGGGAAAAACGATGAAATTGAGAGTATTTATAAGACTTTTGTCATCTCTCCACTCACTGCTGAGAATTCTTCTATCTCAAGTCATCCACCTGTTCCCTCGCCTTCCGAATTAGGATTCTGAACCTTCCTCAATTCCTGGGTTTGTGTTGTTCAGACCCAAGGCAATAGGTAGGAAAGGCTGAAGAAGAACAGGTAAAAATGAGTTTAACCATTTACACCAGGAAGAGACGAGAGAGACACGAGACAAGACATTGTCTCTTCTTCCTTTTGTAGAAAGAAGAGAAAATGATAGGAGGGGAGGGCGAGTCCGAGATTTCTGGGGAAAGAAATCGCAGTAAGCAAATGAGAGTGGGAGAGGATTTGGATTGCTGCTCCGTGTGAAGAAATGAAGAGCAAGAGGCCTGGAACAGCACTGCTGTGACTTATCAACCACACTTTCTTTTGAAGTCCTCCCAGAGTCACGTAGCTGAGACTATAAATTGTTTTTAATTACTTTTAATTCCCATATGTTTCTCTGTTCCTTTGAAGGAGACTCCATACTAACTGGTTCCTGAGGGTCTTACCTGTTCTTCGGGATACGTGGGTCAGCCCCAGGCTCCATTTTCCACCCAAATTAATCCTTACAGGGTTTTTTTTTAACTTGCCCCTGACTATTTTTCCCATTGCCAGCCTTTACTTCTTTTATTCCCTACAGTTCTTTTTTCTCAAATCCTACTGACTGTGGGATGAGAAAATCTTTCCAGTTTTTCATCTTTCATTGTTGCTGAGAAAAGATCCTTTGGACTTTATTTTTGAAAGGGTTTTCTATTAGCAATGACTATAAGGAAGTAGATAAGAATAAGAAATATATATGAGAAGTGTATAATTGTGATTCACAGCTTATAAATTTGGTCCTTTTGGAGAGGGTAAGATAAAAATCCCCTAGGCTTTTAACTTTCCCTTCTATCCCTGCACTCCTCTTACCTGATGTTATACCGCGAGGCCAGATAGAGCCAATATCATCCAGCCCTTCTCAGCTTAAAGGTACTTCTAGTAAAATGATTAGAAAGAGCTTCTTTGTCAATAGAAACATAGTACACATGCTGAAGACCTCTAGCCTGCACAACAGCTCCTTCCCGAACCCAGATTTCATACAGGAGTGTAGTCACAGGTAAGTACAGAAAAACTTTGCTCAAGGCCTGGAATGTGTGTGGGGGGGATAGGAGGTGAACAGCTTGGGATGGAGGACAGAGGTTGATAGGAAAACAGTTCAAATAGAAAGAATGTAGGAGTGGAAAGCAGTAGAATTCTTATAGCTATCCTAATTTCCAGAACAGTTTAGAAAGGGGCAAGATACTTATGTTCCCCTCTACATAGTAGTTGCCAGATTGTCTGTCATGAAGTATAGAACTTACCGTGGTTTCTAAGAACTTTTGGTTGTGAAAATACAGAGGTTAATTACTAGTTTCTGTTGGTTGTAAATAGACCTGGAATGGAAATCACCTTGGAGCCATGAGCTTGATTCTGTGTCATTGTGCAGGGTGTCAAAGCCAAGAACCTCAAAGTGTGACCAAGTGGCTTCAGTAAGTTTAGCACACAGGGATGTTTTCACACTGACTTTCAATTGACAAGTCTTGGAGAAGAATGTTTATGCTAACTCTTTAGCACCTGAGACTGTAAGAAATACTGACACATTTACTAATACCTACAGATAGTACTAAGGATATTTTCATCTTAGAGCTGTCTTCCAGTGTTGTTCATGCTACTGGCCCAAGTCCATCCTACCATCTTGTTGGCTTTAACTTGAGGCCATGGTGCACTAGCCAGGTAGCCGATCAGAAGCACACAACCCTCTAACCTTTGAAGATGAACCCAGTGAAATGGTCATGTGTCTGCTTCCTTGAACCAAAAAGAGAATGAAATCCCCCCCACCCAAATCACTGAATGCACAAGTGCTAGTGGAATATGCCTACCTATGAGATCTTTCTGTGGGTTAACGTTCCTTGCCATCAAAGATCTGCTTCTAGAGATTCATGGGCTTTCTCACAGGTCCCTTGAAGGAGAAAGCAGAAATCTAAAATGAATACTACAGGAACTGAGGATGAGAAGTGTCCTTAGCTTCTTAACTGGAACCTCTGTTTTTGCATATATTTTGCTGAAGAAAGAGACCCTCTGGGAATCTGAATTGGTAATGACTTCTAAAAGTTACCAATCTTTTCTGAGTAGACTGAGACAGTCTGAAGTCTAGGAATGATAAAGGCAGCCTCTGGAATGCAAAGACCCAAATTCCAACCTGCTCTCTACCTTTCTGGAAATGTGTTTAACTCAGTCTCAGTCTCTACCTCTCTAAAATGAGGTTATTGTGTTTTCACAAGAGCCAAATGAGATAGTGGCTGTAAAATCCTTTGGTGAATTGTAAAGATGTAGGCAAATGGGAGTTATTTCCAGATTTTACAAAACGCTCATCTAATACAAATTTTGCTGGAATGAAAAAAAAAAAGAAATTTCCAGAAAAGCATGTAGATATGACTGGATATTTTTGACTGCTAAGGAAAGAACTATGGGTGGTTTTACTCTTCGTGTTCCACCTTGTGTTTTATGGGTCATGCCCCAGTGGCAGAGGGACAGGAAGTGTGACATAACCACAGCGTACCAGGATATCAACAACAGAGTGAGAGAGCACACACCCATCCCACCATTTGCATATAAAGAAGAGTTATGAAAGTAAACAGGAAATAACAGGTGTTGACAAAACTGGGGAAATTTGAACATTTGTGTATTATTGATGGATATATGAAATGATGCAGCCACTATGGAAAGCAAGTTGATAGTTCCTTTAAGAATTAAGAATACAACTATTATATGATCAGAAATTATACTTCTGATTATATCCAAAATAAGTCAAAGCTGTGTTTTGAAGAGATATTTGTACACCCATATTCATAGCAGTGTTATTCACAATATCTGAAAGGTGGAAGTGACCCAGACACTCACTGATAGATGAATGGATAAATATAGTGTCTGTATGTATATAGTGGTATATTATGTGGCCTTAGAAAGAAAGGAAATTCTGACATAAACTACAACATGGGTGAACCTTAAAGATATTATGTTATGTGAAATAAGCCAGCCCAAAGAGGAAACATTCTGTATGATTTCATTTATAAGAAGTGTTGTGGTTTGTGCCTAGATGTCCCCCCAAAGCCTCATGCAGTCATGGGGTAAGCTTCTAGAGATTTTGATCGACTCATGGTCCAAGTTTTTGTGGTACTGGGGATTGAACATAGGGACTTCAAACTAAGCTACACTTCCTCCAGCCCTTTTTATTTTTTTATTTTGAGAGGGTCTTGCTAAGTTGCTAGGCTGGGCTCAGTTTGTGATCTTCCTGCCTCAGCCTCCCAAAAGTGCTGAGATTAAAGACATTCTCCACTATACCCAACTGGGAAGTTGTTATTTAATGAGTATACAGCTTAATTTACACAAGATGAAAATTTTCTGACAATTGGTTGAACAGCAATATGACTATTTTAAACTTTATGCTTAAAAACAGCTAAGATGGCAAGTTCCATTTTAGATGTATTTTACTACAATTAAAAATTGATGAAGAGAAAAAACAAGCAGCAAATATTGCAATAATTCTGCATTCACCTTCCTCTATGACTATTGTCCTTAGGTTCAACAGTGCAAAGAGCCCAGTCCTTCTCAGCAATTCTGCTCACCAGTGCTTGGGTAAACACGGCAACAGGAAAGGAACGAAACAAAGCAGCTTCCCTGCCCTAGCTTGCATTTCACTGGCGCTTCCTCTTAGAAAATATTCCCAGGAAAATGCTGGAGGAAGAGTTTAGGAGAAAATAGAGCATTGTGCTTAGCAGAAAAGAGAGCAGATACTATTTAGCCATGTTATTTTAGATATGCCATATTCCACTAACAGCTGGCAAGTTCTTTAAAGCACAATTCAAAAGCTGTAATTGCTGAATGGAGCTTCGAGAGAATTCACAGAAATGAAAGTGCATTCCTGCAGATTATTAACATAATCATCTCATTTATATTATAGGTGAATACCTAAGATGTCTCCCAACTTGATGCTTTATGAAACAGGTAGTTAATTAACACAGGTAAAGCGGCATTTAACCCGAAGCCTTCCCAGCAGGCATCTGGCAAGATGCAGAAGACAGGAAAAGAAAGTTAAGATGAGCAGAGAGAGAAGATCCAGGGAGCGGAAGCCAAAATCTTGAATGTGGAAATGGAAGAAGGAAGGCAGAGGACCTATGAAGTTTTGCTAGAGTCTTGTTGCTGTGGACTTACCAGTTCTTCATGGTTCCTTGATCTATTTGTGATGTAGCCATATGGTACAAGAATGAGCTGACCGTGAGAGTGTATGGCTAGGAAGCACAGTATGTCCTCCTTCTTGATCTCCATGAGCTTAAAGACTGCTTTAGTCTCTGGTTCAAACTTTGGTCCTGTCCCACAAAATGTTATGTTTTGGCAGTTTTTAAATGTGCCAATACCTGGAAAATATAGGAAACCACAAAGCCAGCTTCATGACTTCCCTTTAGAAATGACAGAGGGCAGTCTCCTTTGCTCAGGGCATCTGCAGTTAGTATCAGGGTTCACCTTCATTTGTCTGAGTCCTGTGTGAATTAGTCAACTTGGATAGTGATTGAAAACAGTCATTGGAGGAGGAACTCAGAGCAGCAAATGCCACATTTGCATGGCTCAGGAGAGAGAATAGCAAATGAAATGGCATTTCAGTACTCTTTTACTTAAATCTGTGGTGAACTGTGGTGCATTGACCACTGGTGGTCAATGTATGACCCCCAGGTGAACTGAGTAAGTGTGGTGCTGTGTGTGGGAGGCCCACCTGGGGACTGTTGCAACAGCACAAGAGGCAGAACTGGCAAAGAAGAAAGGCTGTTGGGAGCTGAGAGAGGCTGGTAGAAGCTGGTGGAAGCTGTGAGGAGCTGTTGCTTCTGTTGGAGGAGCTCGTCATGCTGGCTTTCCTGATGAACTCGGCTGTTTTCACCCTCTGAGGAGCTCGGGACCTTGTTGGCACTGAGAATAGCTTCAGTTCACTTTGGGGGAGCTCTGGTCCTCACTTTGAGCATCATTTCCTGGCTCTGGAGGGGAAGATGATGCACTTCCAGTCTTCTGGAGAAGCTTGCTGCATTGGCTTTCCTGATGGGAACTCCAGCTGTCTTTACCATTGGAGGAGCTTGGGACCTCACTGTTGCTGAGGATGGCTGTGGTAACTTTCAGGGGAGCTCTAGTTCTTACTTTGCACATTGCTTTCTGGCTCCAGCGCAGATCCCTTAGCCTGCTAGCACAGATCCTTCATCCTGCTGACACAGACTTTCTAGCTTCTACCACCGACCTTTGGGCCTTCCCATTGCAGATCTGTGAAACAGGCCTGCGTGAGATATTGTTATGGGTTCTGGGCCTCCAGCTGGATTCATGGGAGGCATGGTTATGAACTCTAGGTCTTGAGCTGGACTCATACAGGACTTTTCTGTGGGATCCAGGACTTTGGCTAGATGTCTTGGTCTATAGTGTGTGGACAGATTTCCTGCACTCTCTTGTGTATCATTCTTTGGGTGACTATTATAAATAATGTTATGAAATATGTGTCCTGTATTATATTGTTCCCCCTTGCAATATCCCAGATCATAACATGAACCCTGAAACGAATGATTGGCAATCACTTCTCGGGTTCCTAAGTTAGTTTCTGACAGTCTTGTTGTTTTAAGCCTCTTCTTCGATGTCTTGTTTTACTGCCTTGACTCTCATGAGACCAATTTTGCAAGGATTTAAGTGGTATTTCATCCTTATTAGCAGCTATAAAGCCCCTCAGCTGAGCACCTCTGGTGTGCTAAGTCTATACCCAGCCCCTCCCGTGGAACTTTGAAAATATAACTCCTGAGTACCTTCTATAATGTAGTCTTACAGTGACCCACATTTTATATAAGACAAAAGCAGAAAGAGGCAGCAATCTTTTCAAGGCCACACAGCTGCCAAGTGTGAATTTTAACCCTTCCCATCTGGAGAATGGCAACGCTTTTAACTATCCTGCCTCTTTATTTGCTTTCGATTCTTTAGGGATATTGAGATTTGGAAACGTAGAAGTGCCATAAGGAGAACATGTTGGCTTTGTTTACTACCCACCGTCCTGCTGTAAAATCATCCCCAAGGGTAATGCTCTGATTTTTCTGCTCTTTATGATGATCTGTATCTTTCAAAACTAAGTGATAGATTTTAAATATATTCACATTGGTCTGGGTTTACTCCATTCTTGTTTAGGCAACCTCACTTGAAGAGGGTCGAACTTCAGAGTGGATGATTCTTACTATATTGATACTATTATCTCTTCAGGGGGAATGAAATGAGTCAGAATGCCCAGAAAGCTGTTCAGATTTTTAAAAAAATTGTACTGTTTGTAATTCACCTCTTTCCTTGCTTGTGATGATTTTTTCTACCAAACATGTACTTACTACACCAGGATGTATTGAAATTTCTATTGAGATCTAATCCAACACATGTGCCATTATTATGGGATGAACAAGATTTCCTCCGTGGTCTATCCTGTAACAGATAAACCAAGCGTTATTGCCATTCTAAGGTTTAATAAATCACAATGTTAGTGGTGTTAGGTGGTCCTTGAATATGAAAAATGTTTCCTAGGATTACCTGGAAAAATATGCCTTTAACTTGTGAAGCTTGTGTGAGTAATTTTTAATTTTGAAAATAGGCTAACGAGTCCCAATAATAGGAACATGTCTAGAATTTATAGCATACAAACATGGAAACAGCCGAACTGGAGGAGGTGGTTTGGCCTTTTCCTCATGAGCAGATTAGTTGTGCCTGTGGATGTGATCTGCTTACTCAGAGCAAGCTTCAGAGTCATTCTTCAGGGCCGAGTGATACAGAATGAAAGGGAAATAGCCCAACAGATGGAAAAAGGCTGTTACAGGTGTATCAGGGATGGGCTCTGTGTATTTCTGGAAGCAGAAGACTAATGAGCAGACAGGGAGATAAAGGCAACTGTCACCTGCCAAGCTCAGAGGGAGGGATTTGATTCCAAGATGAGCCAGAAAAGCTGTTCCAGCAAGAGGGCCTTTGAGGGAGTAACAGCGGAGAAGAAGAATGAATACTCTTTAGAAGAGGGGCTCTTCCTTGTGGAATGACACGGTTTAGAAACACTGCTAAGGAGAAAACTGTCCGCTGGCAACTACATATGAAGGCTGTATGAGACATCTGATCCTGCATGAGTGGTCACATGGAAGAACAAGGGTGGCTTGGTATCTACATGTCCCTCATTACACTTATGCTTCTGGAACTGATTTGAGGAGGATATAGGCTGTTCTATGAGTTTTATATCACAGAATTCTAATTGGGGGATGGATAATTCACAAACTTTAGGAAGATATAAGAAGAAAAATTAAGTCAGGCTGGAAAATGGGAGTGTGTCCAAGACAATTAAAATACTTGTACTGGATTCAAGTCTAAGAAGACCTTCGGCCTCCTCAATCTTAAAATTGACTTCAGTTGTTTGACTTTAAACTAGCAAACTGCTTTTTGTCTCAAGTGGGGTCTTTTTCTTTATGTGGGTACAAAATATTTTATACTGGAATGGCTGAGGTCAGGACAGTGAACCCTAGTGGACCCTTTAGTTTATATGCACAACCCAGGACCAAACTCAGGTTTCTCACAGTTGTCCAACTGTAGATATAACCATCTACATTAAGAACTGGAAGCACCTAGAAGTTCTTAAGAAACCTGCTTATCCTTGAGTTGTCTTGGTAGTTTTGGGGAATCTGGAAATTTAAGAGAGAAGCATTTAGAATGATTCTAGGAAGAAATCTTTCCTATAATTTTTATGATTTCAACTTAATTGTAAGAACTAGCTGTGTGTCATATCTCCACTCTCCAGTCCCCAAAGCCCTCCTTGGTTTTCTTATTCATCACAGTAGTAGTTCTAAAACCTTAATGTGCATCAGAATCATCTGGAGGACCTGCTAAAATACCGATTTTCCATCTGCACCCACCCCCCACAGTTCCCTTGTGAGTTTCTAATTCACTGGGTTTGAGATGGAGCCAATAGTCTGCATTTCCAGCAAGTTCTCAGATAATGTTGATTCTGTTTGTCTAGGAGCCACATTCTGAGAACTACTCTTTGTGGGTTATTTTTTACTATTTGGGTTTTTGGAAAGGCTGACCAAAAAAGTATCTTATATTATTTTTAAGGGTTTCTTATTCCCTAAGGAGAGTGGTATAAGTAATACGCAAAAATTCACTGTGCTAGGCATTTCTGTGTGCCAAGCCTCTTAGTCCATACAGCAGATGCAACAAGTAGTCATTTTATACTCTTTCTACACATGCACATCTGGGGCCCTCATTATTAGAAAATTCACCCAATGTTAGGAAATAAGAAAGAGGCAACTCTGGGATTCAAACTCATCTCTGATTCTCAAGATGTACCTTCTACATATTGATGTTTATCCGCCAAAAATATTGATTTTGGTTACACTGGAAAGATGTCAGGATACTAACTCAGATTTCAGGAAATGTCCTTATTCATACCATTTTACTTTAGGTGAAGGACTCTCTCAGTAAAGAGATTCACTGTTAACATGTGAAAGAAGTATGGGTTCTAAGTAGCCCAGAAGTGACAGGTATTTAAAAAACAGCTTGCCACGGTGCGAACACTAAAGGTGCTCACTTCTTTCACAAACCATGGGCAAAAAGCAGGGGCAATCTACTCCCTGGCATGGATTTCACAGTCCATCCAAAGGGTCTTCTTGAGGTTACTAGATGGTTGGCTGATCTGGAGGGAAATCCATGCTCCATTACCAAATGATCACTTAGCATTATAAACTGCCGGGCGAAGTTACCAGGGTTTTCCTTCTCCTAGAGGTGTCTCTTTCGTACTGCATTCTGTGGTATAAAGAAAGTGCCAGCGCTGGTGGAGACGGGCACGTGCAGCCCAGGCCCCTGTCACTCTCACTCTTTGCTCTTGCCTTTGTAGTCATTCTCAGACCATGTACTGGTTCCCCGCGGCACCGACCCAAAGCACGGTCTTCGTTATGTTCTAAATATTCCCTAACTCCAAATAAAGGCATAAAACCCTAAGCCACAAGCTTAAATGCCAAATTTGTATAAAGCTTTTAAAACCTTGTCATGGAGAGTTCACTCAGAGTGGCAAAGTGCATAAGAGGTAATGTTCAATAATCAAAGGTATTTAAAAATGGATATGAATCTTCACTTCAACTTTGTGAAACTGAATAAATCAAAATACATAATCTCCTGCAACACTTATTAGATTCCCTGTCTTGAGGAAGTCCTCTGCACCCAGCCAATCCAATCTTCTCTCCTTTCTCTCCATGTGTTATTGTTAGACATCAGTTCAGCCTCATTCCAGCAAGGGAGATACCCTCCTTCTTCAGGTGAGTGGGTCGGAGTTAAACTGGCAGTTGTGGACTCTCTTTGGGGGAGAAGAGGCTGTGGCCAGCTTGTAACAGTCACATCAGTTCTGGATTCATACACGGCCTTGACCTGTGCTGTTTGCTGAAAGCCACTGGGAGCTGGAGGATGGAGTCTCTCTCCCTCTGCGAGATACTAACAAACTGACACGAACACATGGCTGGATCTGTCATGTTCGTGGAACATTCTCCTTTTAGCCTGTGCTATCTTTCAAAATTTTTAAGACAATTCTTTCTCTTTAATTTTAATTTTTCATCAGTACAAGTTTGCACTAATGATGTTTACTGTCCTTGTGGGGAGCTGCTGCATGTGCACAACACATCTTTGTGCCTGTCTTTCTCGTTCCTTCTTGTTTCCTCTATTCTCTTCCCTCCATGTCTATTTTTTTTTTTTTTTTTGTCTTTTTGAGACCAGGTCTTTCTCTGCAGTTCAGGCTGGACTTAAACTCACTTTGTAGCCCAGGCTGGCAATCCCCTTCCCTCAGCCTCCTCAGTGCTGGCATTACAGATGTGTGCCACCATGCCCAGAAGCTCTCCCTCCATTTCTTGATTCCCTTCCCGTTTGAGAAAATGCTATATCCCTACTTCCTGTATCCCTACTTCCTGTATCCCTACTTCCTGTTATCTATCTCTTATTTTGCTCTTTATTTATAGTATTTCAGGTTTCTCACATCCACCTCTCAGCTTAATCTTGTTATAACTTCCCCTTTTATGAGTGCATATATGTTGATTATAGTGCTTATATTTATTGCCTCATTATGTGCTCATTCTACTCTTCAAAACATTAAATGTCATATTTGCTAGGTCAGCTCAGAGGTTGAGGGCCCAGAGAAAAGCAAGTTGGCAAAAACTCCATGCTTAACATATCACCCATTACCTAACCCCTGGGTAGATTCTTTTCCTGAGCCATTCAATTTTTGCGGTTGTAGATAGTTCTCAAATATGAGGCTGTTCCTGTGGATGAACATTTCTGTGCCAAGTGTTGTAAGGACACCAAAGTAAAGAGAACCCTTAATGTCAGAAGTACTTCCTGAAGACAGTCTTGGACAAGCAATATCCATGCATCTGAGAACTTGGTAAAAACACATTGTGCTTCCAAAAGAATTACCTGGAGGACAGCTTGCTGAGACACAGACATAGGGACCTTACCTAGAGGTTCTGATTCAGTTGACCAACGGTGGGGACTGAGAACATGCATTTCTAGCAAGCTCCCAAGTGGTACTGATGCTGTGTCCATGGCCCACCCTTGGGAAACCACTGGCTCAGTGCTGTTGCAGCAAATGCACTTGTATGAGTCACCTGTGGGGGCCAGCTGCAGAGACAAGCAAGTTTATTGGGGGCCGGCAGTGGGTACCCAGTACATGACCCAGCACTGACCCCAAAGGGCAGGAGGGGAGAATAGTTATACAGTTCTAGCTCCAGGTCTAGTTCTGGATCTGGGGGGTGGTGCTGATATGATTTAGTGCAGCTACAGAAATACTACAAAGCACGGGCTTAGCTTGTGACAAAAGAACAAAGGTATTTGATTTTACATAGGGGACAGGCAGTCTTATGACAGAGCATGGGCTGGTATTGGGTTAGGTAACTGTGATAACATTTATAAGAAACAAACTTAAGGAAACAGAAACTTAAGCTTTAAAATGGCACTAGAACATAAAATGGCATTGGTTTAATTTTCTTTCCCATATCAGTGCAATGGTTATTTTTATTTTAAAGAGAAAAAACCCCAAAATTTTAAAACAAAATAATAGGAGGATAACAATGGTTAATACATTGTACATTGTTATCTTTTGATTAGTTACTCAAGATATAGGCATTTAATTGCTCAGGCAATATTAGACAAACCTTTCTTTTCAATGAACTAAGAGAAATTAGTGGTATAACTATCTTCACAATCTTATATATATGTATATTTTCTCTTTTTTGCTTTTCCCTTCCTTCTTTGTTCTACCCCCATCCCAGTTTCTCCTTCCTTTTGATGTTTCTTCTCATTTTACAATATCTTTTGTATATTTTTGATCTTATTTACTTTTTTAGCTTCTCACACTTGAAAGACAGTCTGATGTTTACACATGTGAGTCTGGTTTATTTCACTTATGAGTATGGTCTCAAGTTGCACACATATACCTATAAAAGTCTCAAGTTTATCTTTCTTTATGGATGAGTAGTACTCCATTGTATAAAAAGACCACATCTTTTTTTATCTATTCCTCTGTTGATGGTCATCTAGGTTGTTTCCAAGATCTAGCTCTTACAAATTATGCTGCTATAAACATAGGTGCACATACATTGCTGTGGTATGATGTTTTTTATTCTTTTGGGAAGATGCTAAGAAAGAGAATAGCTGATTCAAGTGGGACCTCTAGTTCTAGTTTTTTGAGGAATCTCCACACTGATTTCCACTGTGGTTGTACCAATCTACACTCCAACCAAGAGTGGAGAAGCGTTCCTTTTTCCTCACAGCCCCGCCAGCATTTGTCATTGGTTGATTTCTTGATAATAGCCATTCTTTCCAGGGTGAGATCAAATCTCAGTGCTATGGTGCAATGGTTATTAGTTCTGGCTATGTATCAGGGTCCCTTGAGGACCCTACTTAGAACAATTAGGTTGCCATCTCTGGAGGTTGGGCCCACATCACAGGTGACTTGATAGCTCCCCAGGGTGATTTTAATGTGCATTCAAGCTAGAAATATCACTGGTCCAGTACTGGTACCCCAGCAGTTCTTGGCCCTCTGAAGAACGACTATCAGACCCTACATACTTTTCACTGTCTCACATGCAAATGGGGTAAGAGAACCAGAAGACATGGTGTCCCACTGGCTATACAACTATGCATCTGACTGTGTGATCTTGTATAGGTCACCTGGCTTCCCTGGTTCTATGTTCCCTCAACCACAAAATGAAAAAAACAAAAATTAAGGTTGTCTGTGGATTTTAAACATTTTTTTTGAAAAAAAATCTCTTCAAAAAAGAACATCAAAAAACACTTAAAACAGATGGAAAATGAGCTAGCTTTGGCTGGGGCATGAGCAAGTGTATGGTCCACTTCCAGGTACTACTGTTTTTAGGCCCTACCCCCCCCATCTTGGTTTCTCCCATATGACTAAGCCATAAGCATCAACAATTTTGAATTATAGAAGCCCAGTTTGGGGCAGACCTTCTGCATTGCTTCTTTTAACTTTTTCCGCATTTCCGATAGAGCCAAGTAGTAAATAATATCCTCAGACCTCTCCCAGTAAGGTCTTTCTCTGGCTTTGAACTCATCTTCAGATAACGCATGGACCAGAACTCATAAGTCACTCCTAGGAATTGTTGTGTTACCACTTCTGCATGCTTTTCCTGACCTGGATCATCCATTCATAGATCTGAACAGCTGGGAAGACATAGCTATCAACAGCAATATTTCTTGATTGACTGTGATTATGGTAACTCTTTCACTAAGACATTGGACTCTATGCTTTGCTCTAGATCACAACAGCTATGCAAGAAAAAAAAAAGCAGAAAACTGAGCCAAGTCTTTACTATTCCTACCTTTCCCTTCCTATAAAGATCTTCCCTGCTCTCAAGTTCTTAGTACACCATACTGAGCTTTACAGGTATATAATTGGCAATAATGTCAGTAATCCACCAATAGAACTTCAGAGACAAACTTCACATACCATCAGGTGGCACACAGTCATGCCTGAGATCTCTGGTCTTTATGGATCCCAATATGGTTTGGATGTTAATTGCACCCTAAAGCCTCATATATTAGAAGTTTACACTCCTGTGTGATGATGTGAGAACTGCTGTAGCCTTTAAGAAGTGCAGCCTAATGGGGTGTCCTTGGCTCATTTGGAGCCCTACCCTCAGAAGGGAGTACTGGTCTCCTGGCATGTGTTCTCTTCAGAGTGAATTGTGGTAAAAGCCTGAGGCTGATTCCTGAGTCTCTAGTCTCCTGCTTTGATCCTGCTGTTGCTATCCCCCAGGAGGTGATAGAGCTAAGGCCAGTGGTCCTCTCTGTAGACTGCAGCAGGCTGTTTGGACTTTCAGTCCCAGATCTATGAGCTAAACAAACCTCTTTTCTTTATACTACCAACCTTCCTCAGGTATTCAGTTATAGTAGAGAAAGGCAGACTAATACACCAGCAATATCCTTTGCTAATGTTGCCAAGTTAGGCAAACCTTGTGTAGGCCCTTCCTAAAACATGCTGACAGAGGTTTCTAAACCCATCTTTTGAGCCTTGCTAAGCATCCTAACATAGGTTGTGGTTCTCCACATCCTCCTCCCCTCTGTCCTTTCCCACCTCTGCCATGGAGTGGTTCTTGGTACAGGAATAGGTCTCCAGGCTCACTATCCTGTTCACCGCCTGGTTTCTCTGTGGTGCTGAGGATCTATAAAGGGAAGAACAAAAAACCAAATCTCAATGAAGAAACTGGGATACCCTGAGGGTTAGAAGGTCGGTGATAAAAGTAGTGGAAAGCACTGTGCACAGGATTTGAAGGCTAAAAGCCAGTATTGGAGTCTGGACTCTGTAATTTACTAATTGTAAGACAGCGGGGAGCCCTTTAGCCACTTAAAGTCCAATCTCATCATCTATAAAATCAGGACAACCATTCCAATCTTAAAGAAGTGTTTTAGACTTACGAAAGAAAAACTAGCTAAGATTTATTGAACTGAAACTTTTTATGAGACATGCACTGTTCTAAGCAATTTAAATCTCATTTGCTTCCCTCTGAAACTCTGAGATAGATACTCTTATTATCTCTATTTCAGAGATGAAGAGACTGAATCAGAGAGGGGTGTTATTGGGATTTTAGTCCTGAAAAACTGACTGAAGAGGCTGTAGCATTAACCACTGTGATGAGTAGCCTGGTGAGAGCTAATCTTTCTATAGTCGCTTATCCTCTGTTTAAGAAAACATTGTTTTTAGAGCACTTTTAGCAAAGTCAAGTGCAAAGTTATGTGGTTCCTCTGGCATGTGTCTTTATACAGGCAAAACCTTCCCCATCATGGACACCCCACAACAGTGGTACATTAGTTACAACCAGGGAGCCTGTGGGGCGCATTGCCATCCAGAGTCTATGGTCTACATAGGTTTTATGGTGTTGTACCTTCTATGGTTTTAGGCCAATGTTCGAGGACACTCATCAGCCATTATAACATCATACAGAACAATTCACCTGCCCTCAAAATCCTAGTTTATCCATCCCTTCCTCAACCTCTGGCAACCATTTATTCTTTCTGTTTCCGTAGTTTTGTCTTTTTCATAACTTCATAGAGTCGGAAGTGTATAAAGTATACAGATAGCCTTTGCAGATTGCCTTCTTTCAGTTACTAATGTTCTTTAAACTCCCTCCATTTCTTTTCATGGCTTGAAAGCTCATTTCTTTCTTGGTGTTGTGTAATGTTCCTTTGTCTGAATGGATTACAGTTTGGGCTTAGAAGCTCAAGTTATGAATAAAGTTTTCATAAACTCCATGTGAAGGTTTTTATGTGTACATGTTTTCAACTCACTTGAGTAAATACTAAGGAGTGCCATTGCTGAATCAAACAGTAAAAGTATGCTTGGTTTGGTAAGAAACTACCCAACTGTCTTCCAAAAGGGCTGTGACACTCCACATTCCCACCAGCCCGGAATGAGTGCTGCCTATGCACCTTCATCATGAGCACTGGTGCTGTCAGTATTTTAGATCTGTGTACTTTACTGCACAGATAAGTAGTGGTAAATCATCGTTCTTAATTTGCAACTCCTTAATGATAGATGGTGTAGGGTACCTTTCCTTAACCTTTCTTGCCATCTCTATACCTTCTTAAGGAAGGTTATCTGTTGAGGTATTCTGTCCACTTTTTAATCAGATGATGCAGGAGTCCCTTGTATTTTTCGGATCACGGGTTTCTCCCCGCTGCACCTCTTGGTACATTTTCTTCCCAGCTCACAGCTTGGCTTCTCATTATCTTGATATTTCCTTTCAAAGTAGAAGTTTTAATCATAAAAAGTTCACACTACCAGTTATTTCGTTCATGAGTTGTGCTTTTTCTGTTGTATCAAAAAGGAAATCCCCACACTCAAAATCATCTAGGTGTTTTTCTTAAGTTATCATCTGGAATATGACAGTTTAACATTTAGCATTTCATTTAACATTTAGGTCTACGATACTTGCTTTAGCTAAGGTTTGTGATTCACTTTGTCTACATGTGGATGTCTACTTGTTCTGGCATGATTTGTTGAACAGGATAATTTTGCTATGCTGTGTTATTTTTGTTTCTTTGTCGAAGATCAGTTGGCTACATTGATATAAATCGACTTCTAGGTACCTGATGGCCTTCTTCTCATCTATTGGTACTTTTGCTGATACCGCACTACCTTACTTACCATAGCTTTATATTTATTCTTAAACTCAGTGTCAGTCCTCTGACTTTACTTTTCTTCAAAATTGTGCTAGCTACTTTAGGTCTTATTTCTCCATACAATCTTCAGATGAATATGTTGAAAATCACCAAATCATTTGCTTGGACGTTGGTTGGGATTTCGTTGAATCTATACATAAGAAGAATTGATATCTTGACAACTTAAATCTTTCTATGCACAAACATAATGTATATCTCTATTTATTTAGTTTTTCTCTAATATCTTTCATAAAAGTTTAATAGAATTCACCATATAGATCTGGTTCACAGTTTGCTAGATTTATATCTACATTTCAGTTAGGGGGCCTTGGTATAAATGGTAACATGTTTTTCATTTTATTTTTTTCATTTTTTAATTTTAACAATAAAAAAACAAAAACATATTAACAAACATGCATACATTTATGAAATAACACAAAAACAATACAAGCAATACTGAAATTGAGACAAGGTGTTAGGAAATTAACAATGGTTATTGCATTACACATTGATTTTTTCAAACTGGTTACTCAGGTAAACAAATGAGACATGTAAGATTGATCAAATATTTAACCAATAACTGTTCCTTTCAATAAAGCAATCGAAGTCATTAATACAACTATGTTAGCGATCCTGTATATACATATATACATAATTTTCACCTTCTTTCTTTTCCCTCATCCCAGTTGCTCTTTACTTTTGAGCAGTGTGCTTTCACTTCACAATGCCTATCATACCTCCTAATTTTATTCACTCTTTCAGGTTCTTACACTAGTGAGAAAATACATTGTTTACACACGTGGGTCTCCTTTATTTCACTTATGAGTATGGTCTCTAGTTGTGACCATTTATCTATAAAAGCCTCAAGTTTATCTTTCTCTGTAGCTGAATAATATTCCATTACATAAAAATACCACAACTTTTTTATCCGTTTCTCAGTGGGTGGACATTTGGGTTGCTTCCATGATTTAGCTCTTGTAAATTGTGCTGCTATAAACATATCTCTGTGATCTGATGTTTTCAGTTCTCCTGGGAAAATATCCAGAAGGAGAATAGCCAGGTTGAATGGGACCTCTAGACCCAGTTTGCTGAGGAATCTCCAAACTGATTTCCACAGTGACAAAACCAGTCTGCATTCCCACCACCAGTGGAGCAGCTCCTGTTTCTTCACAGCCTCACCTGCATTTGTTATTGGTTGATTTCTTAATGATAGCCATTTTCACTGGGGTGAACTGAAACCTCAGTGATTTTAAATTTGCATTTCTCAAATGACTAATGATGCTGAACATTTTCTTGCGTATTTATTTGCCGTTTATATGTCTTTATCTGAGAAGTGTGTGTTCATCTCAGATGCCCATTTTTGGATTGGGTCTTTGAATTTGGGGGCTGATGTTTTTTAATTCTTTATATGTTCTAGATAGAAGTCCTTTGTCTGAGGGATAGTGAGCTAAAATTTTTTTCCCAATTTGTGGGTTTTCTTTTTACTCTGCTGGTGATTTCTTTAGATGTGCAAAACCTTTTCAGTAGGATGAGATCCAAATTATTTATTCTTTGAAGTATTTCCTGTGCACTTTGGTTTTTGTTCATGAACTCTCTGCCTACTCCTATGTCTTTGAGATTTTTACCTACTTTTGTTTTTCATTTTGAACTCCACTTGTTCATTGCTAGCTTACAGGAAATCAATTGATTTTTCTATGTTGGTCTTTGTCTTGGTTACTTTACTCTTGTTGCTGAGACAAAATACCCAACACCCAAAATGAAGAAAGAAAAGGTTTATTTAGCTTACAGTTTGTGGAGGTCTCAGTCCATACTTGGCTGGTTCAAAGGCAGAGTGGCGCATGGCAGAGGGCAAATTGTTCAGGGCAGCGGAGCACAGCAAAAACAACCAGCAAAAAGGAGGAATAGTTGCAAGCAGCCTCTTTTCTTCCCTTACATTGTAAACAAGCTACCCCCATCCAGGGGTCATGAATCTCTCACACAATCTCCATGCCCTCCTCTTCCACAGGCTTAGGATGTATACAAAGTAAGCACCTTGGCTTCCTGTTGAGTCACTCTGCCAAACCTCTAGACTCTCCAAGTTGACACAATCTATCAACCATGACAGTCTTGTATCCTGTAAATTTGCTTATTAGTTCCAGGAGATTTTTGTTGTTGTTGAGCCTTTCTGTTTTTCTAGACACATACTTATGTCATCTGCATGCAAGATGACAACTTCTTTAATATTCCATATAACTTTTATTTACTCTTCCTGTCCTATTGCATTAGTAGGGCTTTAGTACAATGTTGAAAACAGCGTCGAGAGGAGATGTCTTTGTATTGATTGATCTTAGTGGGAAAAACTTTAGCTTCTTACCATTAAGTATGATGTTAGCTGTTTTATGGAGATAATCTTATTAAGTTAAGGAAGTTGTCTTTTTATTGTAAATGAGTGTTGAATTTTTTTTGATTTTTTATGTCTGTTTGTGTGGTGATGTGATTTTCCTTCTGTGA
>PVLD010024463.1:0-25432 GCA_004027595.1 Dinomys branickii
CCCCCCCCCCCCCCCCACTGAATCCCAAGTCTTTTACATCCCTTTGGCTTCTTGCTATTACTCTAGTTAAAGAGCAACTGTTCTTCCTTCCTGTTTGCATCACTCACCTCTTACTTCTCTGGCCACATCATACATTCTGCCATTTTCGGTCAGCATGAGACACAGATCTTAGGATCCTGAGACAGACAATTACAGCTGCAGCCCCAAGTCATAGCTGGCTCACATTCGTGCTGGCAGATGAGTGCTTACCCAGTTGGTCAGGGACCCAGAAACTCAAACTCAGATGGTGTGTTGGTCTGATTTCTTTTTCTGTGAAAAAGTATTGGAAAAAAACAAAGGAGAAGGGGTTTATTTTGTATTACAGTTTCAGAAACTCCAGTTCATGGCTGTCTGGCTCCATTGCTTTTAGGCCTCTGGTGAGCAAGAGATACCATGGTGGAAGGTGTGCCAGAGACGACTGAATAGTGCTGAGGGAGGAGGGAGGAGGAGGAGGAGGAAGAGCAGCAGGGAGGCCGGGAGGGAGAGAACGAGAGACTAGGGGACAAGAGGAGAGAATAAGAGGTGGGAGAGAAGGTAAGGGGGAGAAAATGACCAAAGTATGTTACAGGCATGTACCCATTTTTCTGTAAATGAATAGGTATTAATAGAAAACTGATACCGCTACGTTGAAATCACATAATGATCGTAGTGCTAAAGGGGCCGTTTCATGTGAGCGGCTGCGCTTCAGGTTAGCTATCTCTATAAAAGACTCTGAATTTTAGCCAGGTTAGTGAGCTGTTGTCTTAGAACAGCTGTCTTGTTTTGGAGAACTGTTGACTTCATTTCTTCACTTGACCTCTCCTCTCTCTTTTAATATCATTCATTTCCTATAAAGTACTTTGTCGTGTATTTTCTTGTAAAACTTTTTTTGCAAAAATAATAGAATCAATTTTAAAGAATTTTCCATAATCCCATCCTTCTAGTAACACTCCCTTCTTTTCACTCTGTCCCTCCACAGTCCTGGTTCCCACGCACAGGTAGTTTCTACAGCTGAGTTTATGGCCTGGATTAAAATGGTGTGTTCTGGTTGTCTACTTATACTAGCAAACCCCTTATTTATGTTGCATGTCATTATGGCAACTTTTCTCAGTCTTGAAACTATTAACATTTTACACCAGATGTTGTTTTCCATCAGTGCCTGTTTATGGTGCATTGATTGTGGGGAGTTGGTACTTGCACACAAGACATTTTAGTTCTTTTTACTTTGCGTTTCCTCCTCTTGTTTCTCCTCCATCTCCAGATCCCTTTCTCATTTGCAACAGATATAGCGCCCTGATTCCTCTTACCTAGCTTTTATTTTTCTTTTAAAATTATTTATATATTGTGTTTCTCCAGAAACCATGCAATATTTAAACTTGTGCATCTGATTTATTTAACTTAATATCATAGTCTCGGCGGGGGGGCGCCCTTATTCTTACAGGTGACTCCAATTTATCCTTTGTGGCAGAGTAGTACTTCATTGTGTATAAGTAGTATATTTTCTTTATCTGTTCATCTGTTGATGGACATAGAGGCTTCTTCCAAGGTACAGCTATTCTAAATTGTGCTGCCAGAGACAGGGGTGTGCATGTATCACTGAAATATGATGTCTTTAACTCTTTTAGGAGGATACCTAGAGAAGAGTAGCTGCCTTGAGTAGAATTTTCACTTTTAGTTTTTGATCAGTCTCCACACTGATTTCCATAATGTTTGTACCGAGTTACATTCCCACCAACATTTACGTTCTGTGTGGGAAGTGCCTTTTTCCTTACAGCTTTGCCAGCATTTATTATTATTTGATTTTGTGATGAAAGCCATTCTTTCTAGAGTAAATGAACTCTCAGTGTTGTTTTGATTCGCATTTCTCTAATGGCCAGAGATGCTGAACATTTTAAAATGTATTTATTGGCCATTTGTGTTTCTTCTGAGAAGTGTCTATTCATTTTAATAACCCATTTTGATCGAGTCTTTTATTTTTGAGACTCTTAATTTTTCTTTTTATATACGTTTGGTATTAGTCCTCTTTCTAATGGGTAAATGGCGAGTACTTTTTTCCTATTGTGTAGTTTGTCTCTTCACAATATTGGTTGTTTCCTTTGTGGTATGGAACATTTTGAATTTGATCAAATCCTACTTGGTGATTTTTGAAGTTATTTCTAGTGCAACTGGGGTTTTGTTCAAGTCTTTACCTATGCCTATATCTTCAAGAGTTTTATCTATTTTGTCTTCCAGCAGATAGTTTTTGCTTTAACATTTAGATCTTTGATCCGTTTTTATTTTATTTTAGTACAGCATGAAATATGTGGATCTAGATTCATCCTTCTCCATGCAGATAACCAATTTCCCCAGCACCTTTTGTTAGAGAGGTTGTCTTTTCTCCAGCATATATTTTTGGTTCCTTTGTCCAAAATCACATGCTATGTTGAAAGGAACAGTTAATGTTTAATTATTTGATCAGTCTTACACGCCTGTATTTGTTTATCTGAGTAACCAATTTGGAGATAACAATATGCAATACAACAACCATTGTTAGTTTCCTGTCACCTTGTCTGAAATTCTGCATTGCTTGTATTGTTTTTGTGTTATTTTGTTTATGTCTGTGTGTTTGTTAATATGTTTTCATTTTTTTATCTTTAAAATAAAAAATAATCATACACTGAATGTGCCTGGGGTTGTTTCTGCCTCCTCGCTTGTGTTTCCTTGACCCACATGTCTGTGTTTTTCGCTACAGCTTGGTAATATAACTTGAAATCCGGCATTGTGATGCCTCCTGCTTTGCTCTTATTGCCCAGAGTTGGTTTTGCTATCTGGGGTCTCATTTAGTTCCATAATAATTCTAGGATTTTTTTCTAGTTCTATGAGGAACGCTCTAGGTATTTTGATTGGGATTGGATTCCAACTCCTTTTTCAGAGTATTGTAGTTTTCATTATGGAGGTCTTTCATTTCCTTGATTAGGTTAATCCCTATTTAATTTTTCTTGTTATTGTGAATGGCATTGTTTCCTAATTTCTTTCTCAGTAGGTTCGTTATTGGTGTACAGAAACCTTATTGATTGTTCACATGTTGATTTTTTATCCTGCCACATTGCTGAATTTTGTTATTAGTTCTAAGAGTCTTTGGGTGGTTTTTTTTTTTTTTTTTTGCATCTTCTTGTAAAGGATCATGTCATCTGCAAATAAAGTAGTTTGACTTCTTTCTTTCCTGTATGTGTCTCTTTTATTTCTTCCTCTTGTCTGATTGCTCTGGCTAACGTTTCCAGTGTCAGGTTGAGCAGGAGTGATGACAGTGAATATTCTTGTCTCGTTCCCGTTTATAAAGGGCGAGTTTTCAGCTTTTTCTCATTTAATATGATGTTGGCAGTAGCTTTGTCATAAATGGCTTTTACCAGACTGAGATAAAATTCCTATTTTTGTGGGGGGAGATTTTCCTTTTTTAAATCATGAATTCATGTTGGGTTTTGTCAAAGGCCTTTTCTGCATTTATTGAGATGATCCTGTGACTTTTGCCCTTGCTTGTGTCAAATCATTATTTGCTTTGCAGAGCTGTTCAGAGCATGAAAGGATGCAGTGTGACATTCCTGATCTCATTACATTAGATTGCAGTGGGGAGCAATCTCCCCAGTCAGAGATGGCCCTAGACTTCACCAAATGCTCCCCGGGAGGTGAAGTAGTCCCTGGTTCAGAATCACTGAATTCGGGGAATGATTTTTATTCACTACCTAGCATTATATACATTTAACTGATGACTCATGCTTCACCACATTAGTTACTTCTGAACATCTATGTTCCTTCTAACATCTTGCCATTCTAAATTCTACCTCAAGAAGCAGTCTTTTATGGGGGTGGGGTGGGAATATAGCTCATCGGCACAAGAACTTGCCTGGCAAGCACGAGGTCCTGAGTTTGATTCCCAGTATCAAAAGCAAAAAAACCCAAAACCCAAAACCCAAAACCAAAACACAAAACATTTGCTCAAAACTATGCACATTGTATGGAGGTTGAGAAAAACATAACACTAACACGGGCTCAGCTGTAGAATTCACAGTATTCAAGAAGCATTCTTAGAGGCATTTTAAAATTTTAGACTGTCCACTTCCTTCAGGTTAAATTCCTGGAAGTGGGAGTATGGGTTATAGGGCATCTAACCGTCCTATTGGAGCCTGTAAGAAAAGTGATTCTAAGACTGGAAGCTTGGGGCCTCCATGGTCTCAAGCTCTGAATTAGTCCCCTGCCAATTCAAATTACCTGAATCATTTAGGACCTATCTGTGTCACTGAGAAAAGTCCTTACTGGCTTACACATTTTGGTCGACAAATTGGTTGCCTGAGCTATAAATTACCGCAAGGATCCATAAATCAGATCTATATTATATAAATCAAAAGACACTGACATTAGATGGGAATTTAAGAATACTAATTTATAAAAGGCATTATGATAGATTGAGCCATGCAATAAAGGCAAACTGTGGTGCATCCATCAGTGCTTCCTCCCCGGAGACGTTCCATGCCCAGACTGGCAGGGAGGGTGCCAGGAAGTAATTAGATGCCCATGCACTGCATGGAAAGTGTGATGGGCAGAAACTTTAGTGGTTCCTACCAAACAAAGAGATTGCTGTTTTGCAGTTTTTCTTTTGCATGTCCTTTTTTCTTCAGAATCTGATGTGGGAGAGTGTAGGCGTTGGCACACGGGTTTGGAAGGTGGGCAAGTTTTTCCCTGTCTCCTGTGAGTGCTGCTTCTCCTCCTGTTTTCTCCATCACTTTATATTTGTCCCCAGTTCTCATTTGCATGACCCTTCCTCAGGGGCACCTGTCCTGATACCCCCAGTGGGTCAGGCCATCCTGTCAGGGGCTCCCATCGCCCCCAGCTCTCCTTCCTGCTTATGTCTAGATTCTTGTTTGCTGTTCATGTGCTCCAGAAAGAAATAATAGTGTCTGATTTGTCTTTCTCCAGGCTTCTAGCACCTAGCATGTTGTCTGGTTCAGGAGTATTCCTGGAATGAACGGGAGAAAGGAGGAGAGCACATCTGGGGCCTGGGAGCTATAACCCTGTCCCTGGCAGCTGCTGGATCAGTGATGCATAGGGCAGTAGTAACATCCTTAGTTGTTTTATGAGAACTTCTTAAAGGCTCTAAGGAAAGGAGCATATTTAATTCCTCTCTAGGAGGGCCGAGGTGCACAGTACCATAATGAAGTCTTTGCAGGGACTTCTAGTTAAAAGTGTTGAATGGTTATAAACTGATATCAGGGGTTTCAGAGGGGAGGAGGGTGTTTGGGTTGTGAGCTTTTCTGGATCCGATCACCTCCCTGACCAGTGCAGATTTATTAGGTCTCTTATGGTCTCCCTATGCTGTACAAGTTGATGCCAGAGACACAGGTTTCGCAGTTCTTTTTCATGGAGAGATATCCCTTGTGGGGAATCTATATTCTTACCTGCAACTAGAATCTTAGAGCTCTCTAGCATACAAAACAAGAATTTATTTCTCTCCAGCTACAGCCCTCAAATATGGTCAGTTGATATCCTTCCCCTCACCCTTAATATATCTCAGGCAGATCCTGTAATTTTGTGAGCTCTTAAGCTATAGCAATGGTCATGTTGATGGTCGAGACGTTCACCTGGCCAAAGATCATTTTCAGACAAATTGCAGCTTCAGCCTCTCTCTTGTCTGAAGCTTCTCCCTTTCACTCTCAAGCCTGACCTCTGTGATTCGCTTCCTTTTGAATTCTGTCTTCACCTTTAGGAGCTTATGGAGTAGGCAAGAAGAGGAAGAATTAGAAGAATGAGCAAAGACCCTTTACTTACAGGCTCTGCTGCTCTGATGGCCTCTGTTCATAGGGGCTGGCTTTGACAGCTCTCTGCAATGCCAGACAGGAGCATGCACACTCTTGCTAGTATGTGTGGGGACTTTTGGGGACCTCTCAGAGGGGTCTCCTCCCTGACAAGGTTTCTGGCCTCTGGTTGAAGCATCCTGCTGGGATGTCTTGTGGCTTCCACACCCAGGTCCTATCTACACAGTCTTTCCTGGCCAGGGCCCCTTGGCCTATGGGAGGTGCACCCTGTCCTGCCACTCAGTGGCTCTTGTCTCATGGGCTGCTCTGCTCAGTGTTCTACCTTCAGAGTTGGTGAGACCAAAGACATGATGGCCCCTCTCCTGCAAAGTTCAGACAATCCTTGTCCAGGCCTCCCAATAACAGTCTTCCTGCAACTAGGGCAACCTTCGGGCAAGCTGGAGATTTCTGCAGTGCAGCAAACATCCAGATGGAAAGGGATGTGCTGGCTCGTTTTCTTCAGCATCTCCACATCAGAATGGTGCCCCGAGTCCTCCTCACCTGGTCCAGGTGAGACAGGAATGTTCACCTCCCCTTTCACAGCCATGTCACCCAAGCAGTCCTACCCCCATAAATGGCCTCCTTGGACCTGCTAGTCTCTACATGGAGGCAGACAGGTGGGGTCATGGTTATTAGACCACTTAGTTCTTTTTTTTTTTTTTTGGTACTGAGTTTTGAACTCATGACCTCACACTTGTCAGGCAGGTGCTGTACCACCGAGGTGTCTCCCCAAACCCCATTTGTTTTTTTTTTTTTAAACTAACATCTTGATGTGCTGTTTATAAATGGGGACATTTAACACTGGTGACCCTCAGCCGTGGGATGATTCCAAGCCAAGCGGGAAAATTTCATTTATGTTCTGCCCATGCACAGATGGATGGATGGTGTCAGACAAGACTGGCTATGGGTTAAACTCGGGGCTCTCTGTTCTTCTCAGCAGGTGGTTAGAGATGAGAACAGATGTAGCAGGGATGGGAGTATGGAACTGCTAGGAGTTGGGGCCTAGGCTGAGCCTTGAAGGATTTTTAAAAAACTTTTTGTGTTGTGAAAGTAATCCATGTTCCCTATGAAAACTAACTGCAAAATAAAACTCTTCCCTCCAGTCTCACTTTCCCAGAATGACCTTCCATAACAGTTTTCTCTGTAGCCTCCCAATCTTTATTTTGTGTACACACAACACAGATAGCATACATGTTTTCGAGAGCATCCCATGTGTGTTGGCTTTAAGGATTTTGAACATTTATTCATCTAATATTTGTATGGTCATATGGCTTGGTGTGACACCGTATTAATCACCAAGCATGGGAGATGAGGAACACTGTCCTCGGGCAGAGGAACGGGGCTGCTGGGAATGGTTGTTCAGGCTGCGCTGTATCCATGGGTGCCATAAGGAGGGATCTGCTGGGACTGATTACCAGCCCATGTCCTGATCCGAGGAAGGGGTGTTGGAGGGATGAAAGCCTTTTCCTAATCACAGTGAAGGAACTGGCTTTGTAAGAATGTTTTAGGTCTACAGAGGAGACAGAGGGGACAGCAGTGGAGTGCGGGTGGGAGGTTGGAGTGTGGCCCGGGCTATGTGTGTGTGAAGAGGCAGGAGAACTACACACCAACAGCATGAACTATGAGGTCAGGGCCTTTGGGGACCCAGAGAGCTGACACCCCTGAAATAAATGGAGCAAACGGCAGCGTGCGGAGTTGAGCTGGAGTTTTAGATGTTGGGCTTCTTTCTGTGGACATGCTCCTCCAGGCTTCCTGAAGGTCACCATCATGCCCCTGTTTAAAAACCGTCACTGCCTATCTTTCATCACATTCAAGGGAAAGAGTCTCAGATGTCTTTGGAGGACCCTGTATTATCATTTTGGTATCAGTGGGGCAAAGTACCCAACACCTGCAACTGAACAGAGGTGAATTTTACTTTAGCTCCCAGTTTCAGTCCGCGGTCAGGTGGCTCCAAGGCGGAAATGCCCCGACAGATGCCATGGTGAAGGAAAGCTGCCGCTGCACGGCAGCCAGGAAGCAGAGAGGGAAGGAAGGGGCTGGGGGTGAGAGTGCGCCGCTCCAGGTCACATCCCCAGTGACCCTCCCCTTCCAGTCAGGACCACTTCCAGACGCGATCCTTTTGGGAGCCATGTTCGATCTAACCCATAGCAGATACACAGGGAGGGATCTTTGCCATCTGATCCTTGCCCATGGCTTCCACCACATTTCCTGGACCATGGGTGCTCCCAACACCCGTCCCCCTGCATGGAGCCACCGAGAATCCCCCAGTGATCTGCCTTCATGGCTCTGTTGGTGTTGGTACATGCTGAGCTTTCAGCCTGGTGCTCTTCTGTGCCCAGCTGTAGCCTGACCCAGCTTCTCCTCTCTCCCAGACTAAGCCTTTCCTGGTTCCTTCCTAAGGTGATGCTTGGGTGGCCTGGGGATTTCTTTTCAAAGACTGCTGTCACTCTTCTTTCAGTTGCTGGTGAATGTACTCTCTTACTCTGACATTGATTCCTGAAGTTTCACAGGCAGATGCCAGAAGGAAGAGGAGGTCTAGGTAACCCAGCCCAGCTCTAAGAGCAAGAGGCTTGCAGGAAAGAAGTGTTGTGTCTTTGTGCAAATTAAACTTTACATGCAGTCACAAACCATTACATGCTCTGCTGAGGTAGAAAATGGCATTTTTTCTCTAAGCTCTGTTATGTTTGAAAGTTATTTGAATAATAGTATACTTGCACACCCAAATCAATTCTTTGTAAGAATAACTATACTTTTGAAACACAGTCTTTCAGAACACACGTGTTTAATCTCAATAGAATGTCATTCCATTTACTAACATCATTCAATTTTGGTGTTCAGCTGTAGTCGGAATTAATACAAATAAATTCCTAATTGTACTTTTTGAACCAAAACCCAGAGAGAAAGTTAAACATTTGCTTCAAAAAAGGAAATACAGAGGGTGCATTCTTGGTACCCTGGAAAGCCTGAGATTGCTTCTATTAGCGAAGCAGCTTAGGCCTTTTGAACCAATGTTTACTATGTGAGTGAGTGACGAATTTCCTTCTTCAGGAAGGGGGACGATGAAAGATAGTGACCCACTGCTTGCACGGGGCACTTTAATGTGCTGCTGCTGCCTCCAGCTTTTGCTCTGTGAAATGTATTGTGTGTTTTGCATTGTAATGGATGGTCCAACACAAACAGTAAAAATCTACCAAGCCAGGCCACGGGGAGCTACTGCTTGTATCCAGTTGTGTTGAGTTCCCACTAATGTACTTTTCCTTCTTTGCTCTCTGCTTCTTTTGATGGATGGTATGAGGAGCTGATTGGTGAGACTTTCTGTGGTATTTACGGTAGCTTGTGGGTGAGGATATTGCCCACTAAATCAACAAATCCTATTTGAAGAGCCACATGAAAAATTGAAGTCTTGAATATGAGAAAGGCATTGTTTCACCCAAGAAACTACTATGCTTGATTTTTCTTGTGGACAGACTCAATTTTGTAATTGATAGACCTTCTTCAGCTGTCAGGAAACTCAAATGCATATTTGCAGTCCAGCTTTTTACCAGCAGGTGACCTTGTGAACCCCAAATTTATGTATACTGTCTCTTGATTTGCCTTTCTATTTTATTTATCCATCTTTCTAATTTTATTGGATCTATATTTATCTTCCTATTTTTAGTGCTAGGTCTTCCTGTCACACAGAATGATTGGAATCCATCAGGGCACTGGTGGGAGACAGGTATTTATGTATGTTTTTTCTTTCCTACCTCTGCCCTATCAAGCCTGTGCTGGGGGCCATTCTTTCTCGTACCTTGGATGAAATCACTATGAAGTTTCATGATCATTCTTGTCACTCTTAGGGAAGACCATCTTCATGTACTTTCAGTTGCAAATACAGTCTCATCTTCTTAAAAGTTCTTTTTCTTTAAACTGGCACATAATACATTTTAACAGTTACCATGTGCACTCTTGGGTAGTAGCAAAAATCAGGATTGTTTTAAGATTAAACTTCTTGAGTCTTCTATAGGATAGGAAGCCCTGAAGAATGGGAAGCTGTGGATACAAGTTGGGATTAAAAATATGGCTAGTGTTTAAATTAAAAATAAAAAATTATAGTAAAAAGCACATTGCCATTAATGTCCCTCAACTACTTCTCCTTTTTTTTTTTTTGGTACTAAGAATCAAACTCAGGACCTTGCACTTGCCAGGCAGGCACCTGTGCCACTGAGCTATATCTCCAGCCCTAATCTCCCTCAGGATACGCCTTACTTTGAACACATTTATTCCATTATGCTTGCCACATCCTAAGGCTGTTCTGAAAGTGTTCTTTTTGAGTGTCTTTTCATGGTTGCCTGGATATCCCAATTCAAAACACATGTCAGTTTCTGTCAAATAAAAACACTATAGTGTATCTTCATCCATCTTCTTCACCAGGTCTGGAATAACATGACTTCTGAGTCTTCCACACAGTCAAAATGACCGTGAAAGGTAAATATTTTGAACTGATTCAGGACATTGAAATAGCTGAGAAAGCTTATCAAAAGATGCCCAGGAAAGAGCACTTTTAGCACTGCTTCTGAAGGTGACCAGAACAATGGAATTAATGTGTTTAGAGTGAGGGGGAATATTTTAAGGGGGATTAATGATAATGTGTTCTTTTAAACTGTAATAAATGTTTTAAAATTTAAATATTCTCTTTATATTTTGATCCTACCTTGTATAGTCTGTCCCTAGAGTCAGCCTCTCTCTTTCCCGAGTTGCTCGTCCAGCTATCCCTTTCCTCCCAGACCACTTCTTGCTGCTCCCAGGCAGGGCAGAAGATAGTGTATGAAACCTCTTAACTGATGGAGTTCCTAGTCTGAAGACAGAGAATGGTCTCGGTCTTTCCAGCGTGGTACACACAATTTATACCTCTCCTCCCCTGCTACTTCAGTCACCCGCTCACGCAGTTCTCTATGCCTAGGCATCCCACCTGCCTGTACCAGGCACACACCAGAGACACAGGTCACAGGTTAGGACTGGTTCTTGCAGTGCACTTCAGGATTTTCCCAACTTCACAGTTTGGCTGTGGGCCAGTTTATTAGCCAGAAAAGATGAGCCTTTGGAAGCACTTTAGGAGGGTTTGGTAAAGGGACTGTGGACAGAGGGGTGGCAGGGGAAGGACAAAACACAGGAGGTTTCTGGATACTCGCCCCAGCCCTTGAAAGGGATGGGAGCTGGAGTGGTGTGCTGTTAAAGACAGGCCCCGGGATACGTGTGGTGGCTATGGGCAACTAGCTGGAGCAGTGGCCATGCAGGCACAGGTATGTTATAAATCATGTCCCAATAATTTTGGAGTTCAAACTGCTGGTATCTATGAAAGTGACTTTGCTTGGGAGTAGGAACTTTGCAGACATGATGAAGTGCCGAGAACATCATACTGGATTAGGATGCTCTCTTATCAAGTGTAACTGGAATCCTTATAAGAAAAGAAAGAAACAGACTGAAGACGCAGAGAGAACAACGCATACAGATGGAGGCAGAGATTGGAGCGACACATCTACGAGACACCCAGGAACACCAAGGATTGCAAGAGGCCACCAGAAGCTAGCAGAGGGGCATGCGCCAGGCCGTGTCTCAGAGCCTTCAGAGGAGCCAACCATCACGACATGCTCATTGCAGATTTATCTTTTCCAAAGCTGTGACAGAATAAATTTCTGTTCTTTTAGGTGATCCAAGGCTGCAATGAGTTGTAGCTGCAGCCCCAAGGAAACTAATAGGCGTGAGGAATAAAACTTCTTCTGCTCCTGCCTTCTGTCATGATGGTGCCTATTATTGGACAGACCCATCTAGAAGCCAGAGAGCAAGGCCATCCCAGGAGGTGTGGTGCCTACAGGCCAACCACTGGGACAGAGGATAGAGAAATGGCAGGTCATGGAAGGTGCTGGCTTCCATTTCCTTCAAGTTTGGAACCAGAGGTGGGAAGGGATCAATCCTGGAGGTACTGGGGAGAATGTTGCTTTGGTTCCTATTTTCTGCCCTGTGTATCTGGTTCTGTGATGAGCACAAGCCACCTGGGAACACAGCTGGCTCCTCAAAACTGTGTCTTGGATCAGAAGTCTACCTTCCTTGGAGAGCAGTGCGATAAATTGGTGAAAAGTGTTGTGTATATGATGAGGAAGAAGCTAATATACAAATTGAAAGGCTCGGGAACTACAGACATAAAAAGCTGTTCAGCGTCCTTTGTAAGTGTACCAGTTCAAGTCAGCATAACACAGGGATGAATTAATTGCTACCCTTTATGTTGCCATAGATGGAAGAGATGGCCTGTGAAGGCAGGGCATGTTAAAACTACTGTAATTGTAACAAATACCTCTGATCATCAACTTAGGGAGAGAAAAGATGGATTTTGGCTCACAGATTTGGAGGTGTCAGTTCTTGATTGGTTGGCCTTGTTGCTTTTGGGCCTCTGGTATGTGTGTGTATGTGTGTAAGGGATGAGATGAAGATTGACAGTTCATGGTGCGAGTGTGAGGCACTCACACCTCACGGCCAGGGGCAAAAGAGGAAGAGACCAAGACTGCACAGTCCTCGTTGAGGGCACCCTTCCAATGCACCCAAAACCTGTCACAGGACCCACCTCTTAGAGTCCCACCATCTTCTAATAGAGCCAGTCTGGGACCTAGTTTTTAATAAATGGGCCTTTGAGGAGGAATGTGGATCCAAATGGTAGAGCAGGAAAATGGTTTTCCCTTCACTGCTGCTTGCAGGGCAGCACCCAGCGTGTGTTTATGATTCTCCTTCTTTAGCTTCAACTCCTCCCCACCTGGCCTTGTAGAGACCGGGACACTGAAGACCCAGGGCTCAGCCCTGGTGGCCAGTGTGTGCGGTGTTCTCTGCACAGATCTTCTGCTATATGGATGGAAATCCTGGGAGTGCTCCTATTCAGCATGCTCAGCTGTCCATGTACCTGGGGTAGAACTAGCGCGACCATGAGAAATTTGACCGACTGAACCTCACCGGTCCTAAGGGAAGTGGAAGGGGAGCATGGGGACGGACAGCTAAGACCACACGTGCCCCTTATTATGAATGTATCATCACTGGGATCCCACTGGGGAAGCAGATGGAAGTTTGCCAAGAGTAGCTGCAGTGGAGGCGCTGCCTGTATTGCCTCAGATGCTCCCACTACTACCACCTGTGCCAGCTGATGGCTGTTTCCACCAGGCTACCGGAAACTGCTCTGTCCCTGCGCACAGCCAGCTGGAAGTACCCATGAACTGACCTCACCCGGGGGCTCAGGGTGTCAGCCTGAACCACCAGCTGCTAAGTGCTTGGGCAAGGGTCTCCCAGCTCCCTGGCTAGAACGCTGAGCCATAATTTTATGTCATTTCTGTTTCCCCATGTTGCTCTTCCTACTGTCATGGGAGGCTTAACATCATCCCCTTCACTTACTGCCTTCATCCTCCACACTGCTTGCCTTTTCTTTTACCTCTGTTCGTGCACCTCTCTGTGGGTGTTTTTTTCTGTAATACTTGGCTTGGAATCTGCTTCTGGGGCAATCCAAATTAGGGCATGAGGCAAGCTTGGAAAACCCGTGTTTTTCAGACCCTGAACCTTCTGAGGGCCGGGGACTGGGCTGGTCTTGTACATTTGCTTTTTGCTTTCTTATGCTGAGGTTATGAGTGCGCTATCAGCAGCGGGATAACTCCCTCGTAACCTCAACATAATGCACACACGTGTCTAGCACTTATTGTGTGCCATGTACTTACAGAAACTAACTCGTTAAACCCTCCCAGAAAGTGTAGGAGGTAAGTATTATTACTCCCATATCACAGAGGAAGAGGCAGGCTCAAATGAAGACACAGGACTCGACAAGGGCTCCAACCCTAGTCTTGTTACTTATAATTATGCTTTTCCCCTGGCATATTTATAGATATCCTTTTTATTTCTGCCCTGTAAAATGTTCTTATGAGAATATGCAGTTTAGAAACTGAGTCCTTTGTGGGGATTATTTGTCCCTTGCCTCCACAGCGGTGTTGGGAGGAAAAAGAAGATAAAAAGAAGTGTAGGGCCATGTGACAAAATTATGGGATAAATAAAGGATGTTGAGAGGAAAATAGGCTCTACTTCCTACATGGTGGTCTGGGGGCATTAGCTTTGAGCATGGGTCATGCACGGTGTGGACGGGATTTGGCAACCTTGGGCTTTGGGAAGAGGATTAGAGGAAAGCCTTTTAAAAGTTAAATAAAGATCTCCTCAAAGCTTCCTCCACTTCATGCATCTGGGCGGCCTTGGAAGCCTGGGGCCTCTGGAGGAGAGTCCAGGAGTGTGGGACTAACACCTGAGCCACCACTGGGCACTGACAGAGGACACCAAAACAGGTCTCTCTTGGCCTGGAGGTTTCACCCTGCAGAGGCATCAGGACTGCTGGTATCTTCCTCTTGCTGCTAGGAAGGGAGACCCTGAAAGACCCATAGCGAAGGTTGTCAGGTGTAAGTTTGAACAGTTATTAAGTACTATTATTATCTTCACTTGACTATAACAGAAGATGGAGAACTGAGAGACTAGGTAACTCTCCAGGGTAATAAAGGACAGTGGTGGTGAACCTATGGCACATGTACCAAAGCAGGCTGTTTGTTATCACTGAAAGCTCTAAAAGGTTTGCCATCACTGATACAGGCAGTAAGGGAGCTGAATTTCAAACACAGCACCTAAAACCCTTTAAAATTTTTTTTAGTTTTTGGTTTTTTGAGACAGGGTCTTACTATGTAGTTCAGGCTAGCCTTGAACTCCTGGCAATCCTCCTGCTTCAGCCTCCCAAGTGATGGGATTACCATGCCTGGCTGCAGCACCTGTACCCTGAACTCCTTTAGTAACTCCAACACAGTACTGTACCCTTGATAGAATGCTACCTACTCTACTGTTTTTTGTCAAATGTTATTACTGTTCTTCTGATATGTCTTTTGTTTCATATAAATTAACATAAAAATAACCCTGAAAGCTCATGGGGAAATGGATGGCCAGGTAAGGAGACTAAATAGGCAGAGGGTGCTATAAAGTTCCCATTTTTTTATTTTGAAGAAAAGAAAAATAAACAATAAACACAATGCTTTAAAATTTCAAAGCAAGGTCGTAGGAGAGTAGCAGTGTTTGGTACATGGCATGTTGTTCTCTTCAAAGTGGTTGCTCATACAAAAACTTTGTGTGTGGGAAAGTATTACCTTTTTTTGAGTATTGACTTTGTATCTGTGAAGCCCCTTACACCTGACAGTCTTCGCTATGGGTCTTTCAGGATCTCCCTTCCTAGCAGCATGAGGAAGATACCAGCAGTCCTGATGCCTCTGCAGGGTGAAACCTCCAGGCCAAGACAGACCTGTTTTGGTGTCCTCTGTCAGTGCCCAGGGGTGGCTTGGGTGTTAGTCCTGTACCCACAGTCTGCTCATTACAAAAATTGATCAAATGATATGGGCATAAATCTTTTTTTTCAGTGAACTAATAGCAATTAGTAGTATAACTATCTTAACCCTCTTGTGTGTGTGTATATATACATACACACACATATATATATTTTTCCTTTTCCCTTCTCCTGTTTTTTTTCCCCCATTCCAGTTCCTTTTTCCTTTTGAATAGTTTCTTCCCGTTTCACAACATCTATTGCACATTTTGGGCCTTATTTACTCTTTTACCTTCTTATACCAGGGAGACAATACAATGTTTATACATGCAAGACAGACTTATTTCACTTATGAGTATGGATTCAAGTTGCATCCATTTCCCTATAAATGTCTTCAGTTTATCCCTCTTTATAGCTGAGCACTACTCCATTATATAAAAATACCACATCTTTTTTATCCATTTCCCAGTTGATTGGCATTTGGGTTGTTTCTGAGATTTAGCTATGACAAACTGCACTGCTATTGACATGGGTGCACATATATCACTGTGGTATGACATTTTTAATTCTTCTGGGAAAATACCTGGGTTGAATTAGTTGAAAATAGCTGGGTTGAATTAGACCTCTAATCCTAGTTTTTTGAGGAATCTCCACACTGATTTCAAAGAGGTTGCACCAGTCTACATTGGCACCAGCAGTGGAGAAGGGTTCCTTTCTCCCCATGACCTTGACAGTATTTGTCATTGGTTGATTTCTTGATGATAGCCATTCTTTCTGGGGTGAGATGGAATCTCAGTGTTGTTTTAATTTGCACTTCTTGAATGACCAATGATGTTGAACATTTTTTATATATTTATTTGCTATTTGTATTTCTTCATCTGAGAATTGTGTGTTCATCTCAGATGCCCATTTTTGGATTGGGTCTTTGAATTTGGGGGGTCTGATATTTTTCAATTCTTTATATGTTCTATATAGTAGTCCTTTGTTAGCTAATTAGTTAATTTTTAGCAGTTAGCTAATGTTTTTCCCACACTTTAGATTATCTTTTAACCCTGTAGGTGATTTCTTTTAATATGTAAAAGCTTTTTAATAAGATGAGATCCCAGTTGTTGATTCTTTAAAGGGTTTGTCATGCACTTTTGGTTTTGTTCATGAACTCTCTGCCTACCCCTATGTCTTCAAGATTTCTACCTACTTTGTATTCCAGTAGATTTAATGTTTCTGTTTTAATATTTAGATCTATGATCCATTTTGACCTGAGTTTAGTGCATGGTGATAGCTTGGGTCTAGCTTTTAGTTTTGGGAATGTAGAGAGCCAGTTTTTCCAGCACCATTTATTAAAGAGGCTATCTTTCTTCCAGTGAACATGTTTGGCCCCTTTGTCAAAGATAAGGTGACTCAGTGTGTTTGTAGTTGTGTCTGCATCTTCTATTCTGTTCCACTGGTCCTCAGGTCTTTTTTTTTTTGCCAGTACCATGCTGATTCTATCATAGTAGCTCTGTAATATAATTTCAAGTCAGGAATTGTGATGCCTCTTGCCTTGTCTTTGTTGCCCAGGATTGCCTTTGCAATTCTAGGTCTTTTCTGGCACCAGAAGAATTTTAGAAATGTTTTCTCAAGTTCTGTGAGGTATGTTAATGGTATTTAGATGAGGATTGTATTAAATCTGTATAACAATTTTGGGAGTGTGGCCATTTTCACTATGTTGATTCTTCCTGCACATGTGCAAAGGATATATTTCCATTTTCTGATATCCTCTTTCATCTCCTTTTTGAGAGTACTGTAATTTTCAATATATAGATCCTTTACTTCCTTTGTTAGATTTATTCCTAAGTATTTCATTGTTTTGGATGCAGTTGTGAAGGGTGTGGTTGCCCTAATTTCTCTCTCAATGAATTTGTTGTTTGTGTACAAGAATGCTATTGATTTTTGAGTACTGACTTTGTATCTAGCCACATAAATAAATTTGGTTATTAAGACTGGGAGCCTATTGGTGTAGTTTTTGGAGTCTTCTATGTAGATCATGTCATCTGTGAATAATGATAATTTCACTCCTTTCTTCTCTGTCCTTATTCTTTTTATTTATTTCTCTTGTCTAATTGCTCTGGCTAATGTTTCTAGAACTATGTTGAATAAGAGCGGAGATAATGAACATCCTAGTCTTGTTCCTGATTTTAGAGTGAAAGCTTTCAGTTTTTATCCAGTTTGTATATTAGCTTTTGGTTTGTCATGGATGGATTTTATCAGATTGAGATAAAGACCACTGTTATGGTTCTAATGTAATATAATGACTTTGTATCTGGAAACTGATTTAAGGGAATGTGTATGATTGCCAAGTTGACAAGGGGTGGAATGTTATGGTTGATACATTGTGTCAACTTGAGGAGTCTAGAGGTTTGGCTAAATAACTCAGCAATTGTAAATCTTGGGGTAAAAAAGACATGCCTTGACCCCTCTGGGATGTTGTTTATTGTGTTAATTTGGGAAGTTTAAAAGGTTAACTATGTGACTCAGAAGGGAGCTGGGGTGCTTATTTGTATTCATCCTGAACCTGTGGAAGAGGAGGACATGGAGATTCTGTGAGTGCTACACGCCCCCTGGGTGGGGGTAGGCTGTTTTACAAGGTAAAGGAGAGAAAGAGGCTCCTTGCCTGTGATTCCTCCCTTTTGCTGGTTGTTTTGCTGTGCTCTGCTGCCATGAACAGTTTGCCCTCTGCCATGTGCCACTCTGCCTCTTAACCAGCCAAGTATAGACTGAGACCTCCACAAACTGTAAGCTAAATAAACCTTTCCTTCCTTCATTTTGGGTGTTGGGTGTTTTGTCTCAGCAATGAGAGAAAAATAACCAAGACAACCACCTATTTCAATTTCCTGTAGGATTTTTATCCTTAAGGAGTTCTTGACTTTATCAAAAGCTTTGTCTGCATCTATTGAGATGATCATGTGAATTTTGTCCTTGGCTCTGTGGATATAGTATATTACGTTTATTGATTTGTGTATTTTTTTTTTGTGGTACTGGGGATCGAACTCAGGACCCTGTGCTTGCTAGGCAAGCGCTTATTCCACTGAGCTATATCCCCAGCCCCTGATTTGTGTATATTGAACCATCCCTGAATTCCTAGGATAAATCTCACCTGGTCATGTTGTATAATCTTCTTGATGATTTGTTGCATTCTGTTTGCTAGTATTTTATTGAGAATGTTCATCAGGGAGACTGGTCCGTAGTTCTCTTTTTAGGCTGGGTCTTTCTCTGGTTTTAGTATCAGGGTAATACTTGCCTCCAGGAATGAGTTAGGGAATATTGCTTCCCTTTTAATTTCGTTAAAGAGTTTGAAGAGTATTGACATTAAATCTCCTCTAAATTTCTTGTAGAATTTAATAGTGAATCCATCAGGACTTGGGCTTTTCTCTGTTGGTCTGTTTTTAATTATTTTTTCAATTTCCATGACTGATATTGGGTTATTCAGGATTTTTATGTCTTTTTGATTCAGCTTTGATAATTCATATGTATCTAGGAATCTGTTCATTTATTCTGTGTTTTCCGTCCTATGGGAGTAAACATTTTTGAAGTAAGTATTGATAATCTACTGAATTTTCACAGGATCTCTAGTGATTTCATCCTTTTAATTCCTCAATGTATAAATTTGAATCTTTTCTTTCTTTTTTTGATAAGGTTGGCTATGGGTTTATCAATTTTATTTATTCTTTGAAAGAACCAACTCTTCAATTCATTAATTCTTTTTATTGTTTTCTTGGTCTCCATTGTGTTCATTTCTGCTTTGATCTTTATAATTTCCTCCCATGTGAGGGCATTAGGTTTGTTTTGCTTTTCTTTTTTTAGAAGCTTCACGTGTAACATAGGTTATTTGTGCTTATTCTGTTATCTTGATGTGAGAATTCACCACTGTAAATGTCCCTCTTAGGACGGCTTTCATTGTGTCCCATAAGTTCTGATATGTTGTATCTGCATTCTCATTTAGTTACAAGTACTATTTCATTTTTCTTTATTACATCTGTGACTCATTGCTTGTTTAAGATGATATTATTTAATTTCCATGTGTTTATAGAGTTTTGTGGTTTCTTTTGCTATTAATTTCTAATTTCATTGCACTATGGTCACATCAAAATTTCTAGAAACCTGCCCCCTTTTGGATGGCATATAGACACAAACAATAACAATCTTGGAAGTATCTTATTTCTCCATTAATTTTGAAAGACAGTTTTGCAGAGTATATCAGTCTGGGTTGGAAGTTGTTTTCTATCAGGAATCAAAATACTTCAGGGTCTTCTTGACTTCAAACGTGCTGAGAAGTCTGCTATGTTTCTAACTGGCTTTCTTTTACAGGTGATCTGTTTCTTTTCTTATCATCTTTTAATATTTTGTTCTTGTGCTGAATTTCTGGAATTTTGATTATTATATGTCTTGGTGTAGTTTTATTTTGGTCATGAATGTTTAGAGTTCTATATGTTTCACTTGCTTGTATATCAAATTCTTTATCCATGCTTGGGAAATTTTCTGCCATTATTTCTTTGAAGAGTTTTTTTTATGGCACTTGTACTGTCTCCAGCTTTCTCATTGACCCTAATCAATCCGATGTTATTCTTTTTTGCTTCATCTTGTAGCTGTTGGATTGATTTTTCGTAGTCTCTTGTTATTTTTAAGACAGTGTTCTTTTCCTGACCACTAGCTGCAATTCTGTCCTCAAGATCTGGTATTCTATCCTCTCATTCAATCTGTTGCGTATATTTACAATGGAGGTTTTAATCTCTGGGATTTCTGTTTGAATCTGTTTCATTGATTCCATTTCTTCCCTATGTTAGGCATTTTTGTTTACATCATTTTACTAAGCTCATGTATTATTTTATCTATGTCTACTCTAATATATTTGATTTTAAGCAGCTGTTATGGTTGATACATTGTGTTAACTTGGGGAGTCTAGAGGTTTGGCTAAGTGACTCAGCAGGAAGCCAGGGTGCTTACTTTGTATACATCCTGAGTCTGTGGAAGAGGAAGGCATGGAGATTGTGTGAGAGCTACACACCCCCTGGGTGGGGGTAGGCTGTTTACAATGTAAGGGAAGAAAAGAGGCTGCTTGCTGCCATTCCTCCCTTTTCTTGCTCTGGTTGTTTTTGCTGTGCTCTGCTGCCCTGAACATTTGCTCTCTGCCATGTGCCACTCTGCCTCAGAACCAGCCAAGTGTGGACTAAAACCTCCACAAACTGTAAGCTAAATAAACCTTTCCTTCCTTCCTTTTGGGTGTTGGGTACTTTGTCTCAGCAATGAGAGAAAAGTAACCAAGACAGCAGCATTTTTTTCTGTACTTGAGAGATTATTTTCTCTACAGCCTTTTCCACTTATTTTTTCACTTCTGTTGCTATCATTTCAGAAAATTCCAGTGTTTGACTTCCAATTTCATCTGTCTCCTTGAGTTCAGGCTTTTCCTGTGTGGGCTTGGGGCCTGGGGTTGCATTTTGCTTCTGTATCTTGTCATTTTCTATTTTCTCTTTTTTATTTTATTTTGTATTCTATGTTGATACTTGCCAATTTTTTATGATATATAGCTTTACTGATAGTATTGAGGTTTCCCTAGAGGATGTCTCTTCTTCAGAGATGTATTCTAAATAGATACAAGTGATTTTTTATAACTATCCCACAACCCTATCTTCCCAATTTGTAAAGGATGCAAAATTACTATTGGGCTCAGCTCCTTTTCCTTTGGTACTGGGCTGTGGTGATAATTATGAGCTCATACAATCACAATGTTTTCATATAGGGGAGAAAAACTGTTTATAACATGTATGACATCCTGGTTAAAGTAGTACAGTTAGTAATAACAATAGTTTAAAGTTCAGTTTAACTACTGATAAATTATGGTAACCATTACCCTGTTACCTCTGACCACAGGAGCAAACTCTAAAATTATATAACAAAATCAGACATATACTGTGCACTTGTGTGCAGTGATTTTCCCCTTAGGAGGGCGATTTTACCCTTTTGTGAGGGGTAGGGAGGTTAAGATATGTAGGGGATAAGCTAAAGTGATGAGTGAGGTTAAATGTAGTAGAGGCAAAACTGGAGATTAAACTCTGATCACTTGAATTTTGGGAAACTGGAGGACAAAGGAGGGAAAGAATGAGACAGAATACAAAGGAGTAATCAGAAAGGGCAGAGACAATGTTTACTCATTTGCAAGTTTAAATTCAAGAAGTAGTAGAGGAAAGAGAAAGAAGGTCTATGTAAGAAAATGAACAGGAGACGTAAGAAACCTCAACACAGAAAAAAAGAAGAAAGAGAAAGAACAAAAAAGAAAAGAAAGAAAAAGAAGACCAGAGAAAGAGTGGAAGGAAAAACGGTAAAAAAAAAAAAAACAACCCTCAACTACAAAAATTACTACATAATACAAAACAAAACAAGGTGACTTCCAACCAGACAATAAGCGGAGAACCAATCAGAAAACCAAGGGAGAATGAAAGTAGTAACATACCTCTGGTGTTTATAGCTCTGTGACAGTGTCCATATTTAATCCCAGAGATGTGCTGGGTATGGAGCTGATGGTAGCCTCTGGATGTGGGTACTGGGCTGGTATTCTGTTGGTAGAGTTCTCCAGAGTCCAACTGCTGGCTCCTCGCTGCTGCATCAGACCCTTCCAATTGTTGGTCTCTCTAATTACTCCACCCTCCAAAGGTATATGTGTGCCCGGGGCCTAGGTGTTGTCCTGGGTGTCAGGTCTTGTGGGTCCCCTCAGTCCACTCACCAGAGATGTGTCCTTATACTCCCTTTGCAGGTCCCGCTGTCTGGGAGACAATGGAGGAAGTGCAGAGCACAGACTCTTACACTCCTTTCACAGGTCTTGCTGTCCCAGAGTTCCTCATTCTTCTTAATCAAGAAATTTCATATTCATTCCCATAAGTTCTCCTTAAGATGTTACGGGATAAGGGGAAGTGTTTAGGAAATACCATGTAGCAGGACATGACCAGGTTTCCATTTTAGCATTGAGGGGATTGGAGACTGAAGATGGATTCTGTATGTGTGTGGGTGGGGGGTGGTGAAGCACTAGAAGGTGCTCTTTGGAAGACAGGTGGTCGTATCATTTGTCCTAGGGACTAGGGAACATAGAGGGTAAGAGAAGCTGGTAGATTTTAGAGATTTTTGCGAGGTGATGTTTCAAACCCAGCACTTGCTTTTAAATACTACTCATTACCTTGATATCTATTTGTGTGTTCTTGCTTTTAATTTCAAGCCCACAGACTTCAAGTAATGCTTCTCTAGAGTGGACTAAGAGGAGGGTGGGTCCCAGTCCCTCAGAGTTAATTGTTTCAGACTTCATTATGCATTGTGCAGAGTTCTCTCCCCACCCCCAAGTCTTGCTGTCATTCTTGGGGACTTCAGCATCCTGTGGCAGCCGATTCTGTGCTCTGCTTCTCAGGGTGTTGGTCCCTATAATGCAAGAAGCTTTGTTTCCTCTCTGAATCGGCTGTCTAGTGTACTGCTGGTCATACCAGTTGTCACTTGGATCTCTGCTTTACTGACCACCCCCTCACATCTTTCTGTCACTCTTCTTGGGTTCTTCTCACAGGATAGTTCCTGATCCCCACTGAGTTCTAATGCCACGATATTTCTGTCTTCGTTTTGCTTTGAAATTTACTTCCCACTCTACTCCCAAACTGGGGATCTATCAGTTCAGTCTCTTTCTTTCCAACACCTTCCCTCCCTTTGTCTAATTTCTCCTTCAGTCCACCCACATATCTTACCCCCTCACACACTGGTACTATTTGGTTGAGCATCTTCTCATCTTTGTAGCCTGGGATGCCTGCTGAGTGCTGCTGGGCATGGTGACTCAGCTTTGCTGATGGGCCACCAGACACTCATGGTCTGAGACCCCAGTTATATATTGGGTTCTGCACAGAAAGAACATGTCTCCTGGACAGGGCCCTCCTAAGTTCTTCTTGAAAGATCTCTTCAAATTTCTTCTTTCTCTTTGAGCCTTCTCTCTCTCTACCACTGAAGCCTTCAACTGAACTGAGAAAGTAGGTGCTCAGAAGGAGATTCATGTCCCAGCTTCCAAAAGTACCTGCACCTCGTCCCCATTTTGCCTCCTTCTTTCATTCTTACAGGAAAATGTCCTTTTCATGTGCAGGGCCACTTGATGCAGCTGAGTCTTAATTTTCTGCTCCTTATGTTACAAATTCTCTTTCCACTGCCTAACACCATTCATTCTTCTCCAGAGGACCTTGGAAGGGTCCTTTGAGTACCCTCTATTCCTTCTGTTTTTGTTACCTGGGCAAGATTTCTTTTAAATTCCTCCATCTTCATGGCCCCAGGTCCTGTGTATTGTGCTGTTTTGATCTTAAGGAACGTGGCCAGTGGGGGCCCAGGCTGGGGTGAGAGTCATACCTTTCCAGCTCTCTATTACTTGTGCACATGGCTAGTCCCTGCTCCAAATTTCCACCCAGTGTATCTTCAGAACCTTGGCACTGGCAGAGAAATTGAGTTTTCTGAGTTGCCATTAACACTGACCTTTAAAAAAAAAAAGTCCAGAAAGACGCAAAGAGGATTTGTCTCTCAATTTCAACCCTGTAAACTTCAGCTGGAGAATTGCATTTGAGGAGCTTGTTCTTCCTAAGCCTATTACAGAAATAATACAGCTACATAATTGTAAGAGGAAAATGAAATTTTATTCTCTATCTGTGATGGCCTTGAGGGAAAACAGAAACACATAGAGAATTCTCTACTTAGGAAAAATAACCAGAACCTCCCCAAATGCTATGTAATTTCATTGTGAGGGGCTTTGGAAAAAAACAGCCTATTTATCTTAAGCTCCTAAAGAAATGTCTTCATGGAGAGATTATGCTATTGAAATTTATTTTAAGGAATTAGTTAAAGAATATCGGGTTTTTAACCACCCATTAATCAGATTTTATTTGACGTTACTTTGGTTTCTCTTGTTATGAGTAATTATTTTAAGATAGCTGATCGTTTGCTAGAAAGGGTTGGATTTTTATGTTATACAAACATTTCAAATGAGCCATTGTCTTTAAGGCTGTTGGGAGGCCTGGGGCAGCTCCCTGGGGCGAATTGCTTTAAAGTTGATTGGGCTTGGCCTGGGCTGTGACCCGAAGAACGAAAATGGTGTGGCTTGGGAGGTTTGGCTCCCAGGCGGACTGCTCTTCACACATGGTGGGGGTTGCTAAGGTGGTAGCATCTTGGGATGAGTCTCTGGAGATGCTTGCGGGACCAGACTACTCTGGGAGAGACCCAGGGCCACACAGTTTTCTGGAGAGGCACACGGGGCTCTGTCCCGCAGCACCAGCTCTTTGGTCCTCTCCACCGCTTCCTCCTGCCCAGGGCCCTCAAGACAGCTATGACAAAAGGGAATATCCTTTCATTCCCCAATGTTTTTCTCTGGGAGAAATGATGCTGCTCATTTTATTTTCCCAAAGTCAAATATCAAGGCAGATTGAAGGGTGAGTGGACAAGGGAGTGGTCCCACGTACGGGGAGACCCACCAGGCATAGACAGGTGACCTGCTGTCACTCTGATCTTATGTGCAGGTGATAGGGAACCTCAAATGAGGCATGTAGTGCTCTAAATCTCTGTCGTTTCATCTGTACAGTGGGAGAAACAAGCATGGTTGTCCCTCAAAGGGCTGTCGTGAGCAACCAGTGAGGTGCTGCCCATTGAGTGTAGCTCAAGGCGTGGCCCCTCATGGGCACTCAGAACATGCCATTATCAGTATTTGTTAAATGAACTAATAGCCTCCATCTGAGATCTGTTTCTTGTGATGATTGAATGACTACTTTAAGGAAGATTCTTAACCCAGTATCAACAAGCTCTAACAGTTTGGATCTTAAGAGTCCCCAGCAGCCCATGTGTTGAGAGCTTTGTCCCCAGCTGGTGGCCCACTGAGAGAAGCAGAGCTCTTGAAGGTGGGGCTTAGCGGAAGTAAGTTATGTCATTGGGGGTCTGCCGTGAAGGGGATAGCCCTGTCCTCTCTTTCTGTGCTTCTTGGTGACCTGTGGTGAGCAGCTTGGTGCTGCAGCGTACTCCGTGCCCTGGTGCTTTGCACTAACAGAGTCCAGAGTAATGGGGCTAGGTGACCTTGGACTGAACCCATGAACCAGAGTAAATCTTTCCTCCTTTTTAGTTGTTTATCTCCTTTTTTAAAAAAAAAATCAGTGCAATAGAAATTGGACGAACATAATAAAGTAACCATTAGGGTTAAATGTTAGCAGTTTTT